>CAIGQQ010014542.1:0-13713 GCA_903798035.1 Danio albolineatus
GTGAATGTCAATGGTTACAGGTTTCCAACATTCTTCAAAATATCTTCTCTTCTGCTCAACAGCAAAAAACCTCTATTGAAACGTAAATGGTGAGTAAATGATGACAGACTTTAAATGTTTGGACAAACTATCTCTTTAAGTCTCATGGCATCTTTTAGTAAAGGTTAAATGAAAGCAATCAATACGTTTCATGGACAATTTTCACTGCAATGTATACTGTGGACAGCGCCTTGGGTAATTTTCATTGTGTTTTATTGGTTTCAGTCATCTTTTCACCTGTGGAGGGATGTGATTGGCTGGCCATGGGCTTCAGGAGGAGTGCGAGCATAAATACTGCGCTTGACCTGAACAGACACCAATAAAAGCCAGCAGTTTCTCCCTGGACAAAAACACACAAAGGAGCTGTTCAGCATTTGGAAACAATCCATGTAAGTATTATATTTCATATACACAATGTCCCTCTTCTTGGTTCGTAACCAAATAATAATCATTTTTATTGTGTTGAGAGAGATTTTGTCTGTAAAATACAACATTTTGTACGCTTAAAAAATAATTTGTTGATTTAAATTAGTTGGCAAATTTAGTACTTAACATGTAATAAAAATTGAGTAAACTATTAAATCTTGGAACTGTTACATTGATGGAATTTTTATAATACACATAATTAATTGACTTAATAATTATAAGGCAAAAGGTTTACTCACTTTTTAAGTTGAGTCAACTAATCGCTTTTTACCATGTATGTTTTAAATAACTGCGGCAAAATATGAAAATAACCCAATTAATGACCCCAGTAGTTAACATTTAACAAACAGAACAGAGTATATAATATTTACTGCCATTTTAATAATCTTTGGGGAACACTTTTTAATTCAAGGTGTCCTTGTTACACGTGTTCCATGTACATACTATTTCAATTATATAGTACATACTAGTGATAATTGCACTAAATTATGCATAATTTCATGCAACTAAACCATATTCTTACCCTAATCATATAGTAAGTACGTAAAACGTAAGTAGTTAAATGATTAGTTACTCTGAACGCCTTAAAATGAAGTGTAAACAATCTTTGTTTACATTATTAATACAAATAAAATGGGAGCACTGTATTTTAAATCCTATATTGTTTATAATCTATGTCCTTATCATAATCATTACATAATAGGTTATAACTAGGTACTACCTTTAAATCTACACCCGAATCTAATCTTAAGCCATGTTGTTCCCTTATATAACCCAGCACTTTCTTAGGTAAATACACTGTGCTGTAAGTACACGCTAAGTAAGCTGTAAAATAAATGCAGCCAATTCAGCTCTTAATTGTTAGTTTATGTTAGTGCAGAGTATGCGTGTGAATGAGCTGGAAGGGCATCCGCTGCGTAAAACATATGCTGGATAAGTTGGCGATTCATTCTGCTGTGGCGGCCCCACATTATTTAAGGGACTAAGGCGAAAAGAAAATGAATGAATAATGTTATAATGTTTACAGTAAGGTCAAATTGGCTTGTATTTGTTAGTGGATCGATTAACATGAACCAAGTATGAGCAATATATTTTATGAGCAATATCTATACCTTTAAATCTACACCTAATCTTAAGCCATGTTGTTCCCTTATACAACCCAGTACTTTCTTAGGTAAACACACTGTGCTGTAAGTACATGTTAAGTACACATGCTGTAAAATAAATGCAGCCAATTCAGCTCTTAATTGTTAGTTTATGTTAGTGCAGATTTAAAAAAAAAAAATAATGTTATAATGTTCACAGTAAGGTCACATTGGCTAGTATTTGTTAATAGATTGATTAACATGAACCAAGTACGAGCAATATATTTTATGAGCTCCATATGTAAGGGATAATCAACGGCTTGCCGTGCGTTAAAGGATTTTAATGCACGACGTGGAGGCAAAGGACCACATGACGCGCAGCGGAGTATATTTATTCCATGGTCTGGTGAAATTCTTGATTCTGATTGGCTGGAGGGTGTGGTATATTTTGTTGAAACGCACAGGTAGTTCCAGTCAGTTTTGATCACAGTTCGAAATAAATGGCTTCTCCCAAACGTTTACAGTTACTATAGCAACTTGCATGCGCTGCGCATGAAACCGATGAGGGCTATTAATGACGGACGGGAAATCCGCAAAATTAGGAAAATACTCATAAACTATGCCACAAATACGAGTTTTAAGAGTTTTTCAAGCGAGAATGTAGTTATTTTAAAGTCAAATCAGCAGTTTGTGTGTAAGAAAAGCGTGTTTTAAAAAATGTTGGAAGCTCCAGGCGGTCAGCTGCAGCTCCGCAAACGGCTCCCCCCGAGGGAAGCTTTATGTCGGGCAGAGAATCTCCCGTTCTACGCCGCTGGATCTAATCTCTTGCATCTCTGTTTTTAAAACCGGATATATAATTAATCTTTGGTGTATCTAACGGTTAGGGCTGTAACGATACACCAAACCCACGATTCGGTTCGTATCACGATTTTTGACCCACGATTCGATTCGTATCACGATTTTTTTCGTGAGAGGTGGGATTTTTTTTTTTAACAATATTTTTTAGCAAATAACATTTGACAAATCTTTATAAACTGAACACCAAAGAACAAGATTAACCATGCAAATTATTAACTATATAAATAGCCAAATATAAAATAAATAAATAGACAAAGCTATAACACTTCTGTTTTTTTTGTAACAAAATACTGTTGAAAAACAAACAGAACTAAACTCCATTGTGGAGATGATTTGAGCATGTTAAAAATTCTTTTTCAATCAAGTTCTCTTACATTTAAGAGATGTAAACTTTACCTGACAAATGTGGCAGCATGTGGAGGAAACACAACTCATTTATACAAAGCGCACAAGAATGAGGCTGCCAAAATGGCCAATGCAGTATGAAAAAATCGAGCGCAGAAGTCAGATGAACAGGTGCAGCCATCAATTAGTGATGCATTTAAGCGATGCACAAAATATAGGAGGGACAATGTGATGTGGAACAAATGCACTGATGCAGTAACCAAGAATCTCTGCGAAAAAAATAGTGTCTTTCAATACTTTTTTTTCCTTTCGGAGACCTCGTAACCACACCCGACAGCTATAATGAATTGTCCGGACGTACATATTTCTCCAAAACAGCTATTCTACGAGCCTACAAACGTATCCGTGGTGAGCTGCAACAGCCCAATTCCACCACAGTCAAGTATTTTTCACTTACAACAGATGTGGTCGAGTACAGAAATGACACTTTACATGTCGCTAACTTTCCATTTCATTGACACGGAATGGACACTGGCGTCAAAATGCCTCCAAACTGAACCTAGCTGTGCCCAACACAATTGAGAAGATGGAGAAAGCCCGCACGGACCGTGCCCTTTCTGCTGTGAACTATTCAATTCTTATTTTCCCCGGAGCGGAACACATTTTCACCGCACAGTTGGACAGGCACAAACAAAAATATAATTCATACATTTTTCTTGGACAAAATATCTTTTTGAAACGAATTTCGTTAGGTATAATTTGTATATTAATTGTGAGGTAGTTTTGGTTGGTCAGTTAACTACTAGCCTAGATAAAAAAGAATAATGAAAAACCTTTGCGGTGATGCGCTTCAAAACAAGCGCGCTAAATGCTTCAGCGCCAAAGTTGCCGTGAGAGTGTGTTGGTTTGGTAAATAAAATAGCTTAAATAAAATTAAAGTTAAATATTCATAGTTTCAGAGAAGCCCATATTAAAGTCGGGACATCTGGTGAACGCCCATCCCTCTCTGTGCAGCCAGATTAACAGTGTGAGCAAAGCATCTTATATGCGGAAAAAAAATATGCTGTATTATATGCTGTCACTAGCACTTACGGCATATTGTGTGGGTCTTGTCGAGCAATTGCCATCCTTTATCTCCACTGGGTAGCTGAAATGTTGCTATACTGCTGACTTATATGAAGAGGGAGGGTCTGCAATCTCTGGGTTAGTTGCCATGTTTCCTCACGTTCTTCTTCAACTTGCTCAACTTTTGCAGGAAGGCGTTACATGATTGAAAAGTTAGTCACGGGTGTGTCTCGATTCTTCCTTATCACATCGCGACACAGGATCGTGGATCTTAGTGTCGCGATTTCGGTTTCATATCGCGTATCGTTACAGCCCTACTAACGGTCAGTCTTTGGACTTTTGAACCTATTATTTTTTTCTCAGGTGTATTTTTTTTGGCAGATCACAGAGATAAGTTTCATAATTAATCTATGAGCGTACATAATGTAATATTACACCGATCCTGCTTGTTTGGCTGATTAATTTTGTTTTAAAGAAGATAAATAAAGCAGAATGTTCTCCTACCTGTCCTGATATGTTTTTTCATTATGCAAAATGTACCTATATTTAACAGCAGAGATTTCTGAAATAGGCTTTGGCTGCTTCAAAAACTCTAGAGTACACTTGACTTGAAAATGCGTATTTAATTGATATGGTACCTTTTATAAAATTTGCATGTTTATTATGAAATATAATGTATAAATGAAATATATGAAAAATATATGAAATATAAAATATAAAATATAAATTCTGCTATACTGTAGGTTGGCCAGCTTTCGCAGTGTTAAAGGTGTAATGTAAAGGGGGGAAAAAGCTATTTTACAGATCCTCCCTCATCAGAAAAGCGGTAAAGTAGACAAAAGAAACGTGTGACTGGAAGCACACTCCAGGTGTGACAGGGAATGTCTTATTTGTCCGCCTGTGATCGGACTGATGAAATCGCATATTAATAATATTAGCAGGTATAAACAGCACACACATGCTCTCTCTCTCTTTCTCTCTGTCAGTCTGTCACAGCTGATTCAGCGAAGGGACTAGGAAATCTAACATGTAAAAAAAAAAAAAAATCGGACAAATATTGCTCTGCAAACAGCAAAACTATTTTAAACTTATGCCTACCTTGGCAAATGACCATGGAATAAGCGGAATAATCAACGGCTTGCCGTGCGTTAAAGGATTTTAATGCACTTCGCGGAGGTCCTTTAATGCACTGCGTGTCGTGTGGTCCTTTGCCTCCACGTCGTGCATTAAAATCCTTTAACGCACGGCAAGCCGTTGCTTATCCCTTACATATATATCAAGCAAAATAATCCACCAATGTGTTAAGCAAAATAATGTTGTTTTCACTTTGAAATAAGATTATTTGGTTTACCCCATTGGTGGTTTATTTAGGAAGTTTTACGGATAAACTCAATTTAATTTTGGCATATTATTTCTGAAAACTCTTCAGATATTTTTCCTCACCATCAGAGATACCTCGTCTCTGGTTCTGCAAGCACCATGACCTCCAGCTTCTCCATGAGCAGTCACTCTCTGGGACGTACGGCATCGTTCTCCAGCATGTCTATGCGGGACATTGGGGTTCGGGGACGTCCTAAAGTCCCAGTGTCCCTCTCATCCGCCAATACTCTGTCCCTGTCCCGCTCCACCTCTCTGGGTAATGGCCTGAACATCATAAGCAACCTCTCACTGAATGGTCTGGGAGCCGGTGTCAGCGAGAAGGAGACCATGCAAGTCCTAAACGACCGACTTGCCAACTACCTGGAAAAGGTGCGCTCGCTGGAGAAGTCCAACGCTGACCTGGAGCTGAAGATTAAACAGCTGATGACTGAGCGAGCACCCAAAGGTCATGACATTGAGGGACTGATGGCACAGGCACATGCGATTGGACAAGAGGTTTGTTATTTTATCTCAGTGGGTATATTTACGTGGACATAACAAACAGCACGGTGGTTCAATGGTTGGCACTGTCGCCTCACAGCAAGAAGGTTGCTGGTTTGGGCCAGTTGGCATTTCTGTGTGGAGTTTGCATGTTCTCCTCATGTTTATTTGGGTTTCCTCCAGATGCTCCGGTTTCCCCTAAAGTCCAAAGACACTGCGCTATAGGTGAATTGGATGAACTAAATTGGCCATAGTGTATGATTGTGTGTGTGTGAACGTGAGAGTGTATAGATGTTTTCCAATAATGGGTTGTGGCTGGATCCGCTGCATAAAACAAGTTCCGGAATAGTTGGCAGTTCATTCCGCTGTGGCCACCTCTAATAAATAAGGGACTAAGATGAAGGAAAATTAATAAGCCCACATTATGATTCATGTGTTTGCATGAGGTTGTTTACAGATATTATTTTATCTTTCAGTTGCGGCTGAAAGGGCATCCACTGTGTAAAACATATGCCGGAATAGTTGGCTGTTCATTCCACTGTGGCTACTCCTGATAAATAATAGACTAAGCTGCAGGAAAATAAATAAATCGATGTTTCAATTTTACATGTTATAGTAGATCTACATACAGTAGATTGATTAAAGGCCTGACATGTAATTTCCACCACTAGAGGGCGCTTATTCACAACAAACAAAGGCGTAGTTTAATGACTGTGACTGAGTGTGGAATCATGGGAGTTACAATCATCATTATATCATACTGGACTCCTGCAGACATGTTCACGATGACTTGAAGTATCTAGAACTTATTATAGCGGTAATATGATGCAGAGTAAGATGCCGATCACACTAAAGTCATTATTTGTGGTGAGAGGTGCCTTTTTAAAATGAGCAGTGAGCATTTTGCAATCTGTTTATGCACCTTCAATTTTTGATGGAGCACTATGTGCATCTGAAGTTGAAACAGTAAACTGTGTAGAAAAAAAGCTCCTGATGTCATGCGCTCCAGTACCAAGACAGTTGACATATTGGTTGGCTAGCAACATAAAAAGCACAGTGCATTGCTCTTTAATAAAGTCAACTAAAAGGCAGTTCTCGGCCCCATTTTGAGAAAAGAAAAGCGATTTTGGTGTGATCTGCCCCAAAATTGTTGAAACTAAACGAAAATGCTGAAGCAACTGCTGAAGACAGACAAATGTCATGCGGCACGAAAGCAGCTGAGCTTTTATTATGCCACAGTCCTCCACTTCCACTAGTGATCACATAGAGAAGAAGCAGCGCTGATTTACCACACTAAATACATTTTAGACTTCTATTATAATGCTGCTCTGTGTGGTTAATTATTTGTCGTGCTGTACATAAATAGATATAACACAGGGTTCAAAGCTAAGGATTTTTTGTAATGTCCCAATCGGGCCAGTGGTTCAGATTTTTACTTGCACTGCCACAATTTTCACTGGCCCCACCAAAAAAAGAAGTTAATAGCTATTTCTTAGCCACATATTTTAAATAATGTTTCAAAAATAATATCTGAATCTAGATTTTTTTTTAATGTTAACAAACTTATAATGAGCAAAATTCTAAGTGTTATGCAAACAAAAAGAGCAGTATGGAAGTTCTAAATTATTTAAATAAATAATTATTTACATAAATTATTGATTTTTGTTGTTGTTGTGTGGTACCCACGTAAGTATCTGCTTCAGGACGTCAGAAACAGACGTTTTCTTTTAGCCTCATAATTTGATGTTGTCGTCTCTTCGCTGGACTGGTTGTTACCAGGTTATGGAAAAACTAATATGCTCAAAACATCCAATCAGATAAGAGGAACTGAAACGCAATATGGTGTTTACGACATTACAGAAAAGGTAGCATTTAATGGCTTAAAAGCACAAACTGTTTCTCGATTCAACATTAGTATCAAGGCAGGGCCGGTAACGATCCTGAATACTGTCCCAGGCATCTCTCATGCTGGCCCCGGGCTGTTGGGCAGTCCTTATTGTTGAGCTCTGTAACGTCTTGCTCAAATCTGCCAAACTGTTGATCACTGTGTGAATCCTGTCACAAAATGAACTGAAAAGTAAAACACAAGAGTAATTGGGGTGTACATTACTGTTGACCTTATTCTGTAACGCAGAAGTGCGCTCGTTTTCTCGATTGATTTAGAACTTCTGATTCAGTTGCCTATGGGAGAAATGACTACGAATAATAAATGGTCAAACTACTTGCTCTAGAAACAAGCGTGTTTATGATTATACACACAAAACAGAATAATATAATTAGAAAACATCAGTTTGCAACATAAGCAGCAGAAATGAGCTGTTAATGTCTAAAAAAATAAAAAAGTAATCAAAAAAAAAACTCCCGATGTCAAGCGCTCCAGTACCAAGACAGTTAACATATTGGTTGGCTAGCAACATAAAAAGCACAGTGCATTGCTCTATAATAAAGGCAGGCAACAAGTCGCAGTCTGTGGTCAAGAGAACTCTGAAGCAGGTATTCATTCAGGATGTCTGTACATTGCTGCATTCATCTTTCCCTCTATCCTGACTAGTCTTTCAGATCATGCTGCTGAAAAACATCCCCACAGCATGATGCTGCCACCATTATGCTTCACTGTAGGGATGGTATTAGCCTGGTGATGAGCGGTGCCTGGTTTTCTCCAAACGTAACGCCTGGCATTCACTCCAAAGAGTTCAATTTTAACCTCATTAGACCAGAGAATTTTGTTTCTTATGGTCTGAGTCCTTCGCACGCCTTTTGGTAGTACCAAGACAGTTGGCACATTTGTTGGCTAGCAACATAAAAAGCACAGTGCGTTGCTCTTCAATAAAGGCAGTCAACAAAAAGGCAGCACAGTGCTTCATTTTCTTAACTGAAAAGCGATTTTGGTGTGATCTGCCCCTCAGTTGTCGAAACTAAACGAAAACACTGGAGCAATTGCTGAAGACGGACAAATGTCTTCATAATGACAAAATAGAATATTATTATTAGACAACATCAGTTTGCAACCTCAAGCAGCAGAAACGAGCTGTATTTAACGTCTAAAAATGAACGGAAGTAAACAAGACCGGAAGTCTCGAGTCAAAAAGATTCAAATGGCTGCGGCCACTCATACATGAAGAAAAAGCTTAATACTGCACTTTATACTGCAAAGTACTGCAACATGACTAAAATAGGAAATCTCCATGTCCGTCATTTGTGTTTTTTCCAATCGTGAGTTCAGCTCTATATGTGTATTTGATTATATTTTAAGGTGATATTACAGTGTAACTATTTAACTACTCAGTAATATAAAATTATTACACGTACTTACTCTATTGTTGGGGTTAGAATGTGGGTTAGGTTAAGGGTTAGTTACATTTAAATCAGCACAATTCGTTGTAATTGCTATAGTAAACAAATGGAATTTGTGTGTAACTACGTCCATCTAAACATGCTGAGAGCCAGATTCTGGTAAAATGTAATGTTGTTAAATTATTAACAGGCAGTTAACATTGCAGTTTTGTTCTGTAGGTGAGGAAGAAGACGTTGGAGAATGCTCGAATCATGCTGGAGATTGACAATGCCAAACTTGCGGCTGAAGATTTTAGGGTCAAGTACGTTCTTTTGGGCCAGGTTTTTATAATTCTTGAGAAAAATCAATACTGAAATGTTGTGTTTTATCAGTATATTATAATATTTGTTCATAAACAGGTGGGAGGCAGAAGCTACTCTTTGCCAGTCAGTTGAGAGAGACTGTCACGCTCTGAGACGAGCCAAATCTGATCATGATCAGTTCATCACAACCCTTCGAGGAGATCTGGACAGTCTGAAAGAAGAGCTCTATTTCCTGAAGAAGAACCACGAAGAGGTAAATGACAAAGCTTCACCTTCATGTTGTTCCAATCCCCTAAGACTCATTCATTTTCAGAACAAAATTTAAGACTTGTTCATCCTCCATAGACAGCAGTTCAAAGTCCAGAAATAAAACCAAGCCATTGTCAAAACAGTCGATGTGACTTCAGTGGTTCAACTGCAATCAGACGAAGCTCCAAAAACAATTCTGTGCACCAAAAAAACTGTAAAAAAACTACTTTGTTTGGACTATTTTGACAATGATCCTGGTTCCTTTTCTGGACTTGAATGTCTTGTGACTGTTGCTGTCTATGAAGGATGAGAGAGCTCCAGGATTTTATCTAAAATATCTTAATACGCATTTCGAAGATGAACAATGATCTCAGGGGATATAAATATAAAACCCAGATCAACAAATCCTTGATTAGCTCTAAACCAAATTTAAGTATTGATGCTGCAAAGCTACCCTAAGTGTCCAAATAAGTCTTGCGAGATTGTAAAACACACTGTTTTCTCTGTATGTGAAGGAGAAGAACGCTCTGAAGAGCCGTCTGGCCAATGAGCAGGTGAATGTGGAGGTGGACGCAGCTCAGGGCCCGGATCTGGGAGCCATCATGGCTGAGCTGAGGGTTCAGTACGAGAACATCGCACGCAAGAACAAAGAGGACGCGGAGATGTGGTATCTAAAGAAGGTCAGTGTAAAGTCAATCACACCCCTCCAACTGTCGATCAGAAATGTTGAGGAGGAGGCGTCTGTTAGGTTGTAATAACGCTTTTAAAACCCATTTCCCTATCTTTCTGAATGAAATGTCTACTTTACTACATCCAATCAGCTCGCAGTGGAAAAAACAAGCGACGCCCACTGTTTTCTCATTTAATAATCTGTTTCTCTATGAACTGCGTCACAATATAAAAAAAAGTTTCTGGTTCATGTTGAAGAAATCCAACACCCTTTTACATTTAAATGCTTGGAGTGAACGGTAAATGTGTCCCATTTGGTGATCGGACAGATGAAAACGCATCTTAATATCAGGTGCGAACAGGGTTAAAAACTTGAATGAGTTTAATGAAACAAATCTTTCCAGCTCAGACTGCATAGATTAAGCATATGGATGTAACACATGACGAATAAACGTCTCAAACCCGAGGACTTGAGAGATTAACTATTTTTTTCTCTTACCTGTACAAAATAAAATATTTTTGCTGCTTGTTCGAACTACTTATTTAAAAAATCTGTGATCTTTGATCGTTGGTTTGACATGTTCACAGACAGCCGCTTAATGCCTGTTGTGATCAGATTTTTTCTCTGATGAAGTTCTGGCAGTGTCAGAATTTCAGACACTTTCCTGCAGTGTGACAACAGCTGAGATGAGCGTCAATCCAAGAACCAATAGGAGCACCGAAATTGATGCAATCCATGCGACAATTCAAATGACCGAATGGAAATGTGAAAATGTTTTTTGTCTTGGATTTATTATTGAAGCGTGCTGTGTGCAAAACTGCCGCTACAGATTGTTTATATTTGCTGTGAGCAATCATTTCAGAATTTAAAAAAAAGTCTTAAAGTCTTAATCTTAAATGATTTCTTAAAAATCGACTAAATTTACTCTAGATTTAGTTGACTAAAGGATATTTGGTTTAAATCAAGTGTAATTTAAATAAAATATGTACACGTTTATACAAAATATTCTAACTTAAAATTAAATAAAACCGTCTCATTGAAATATGCATTATGCATCACACACCAATTATGTCTATAACAAATATATATTTTCTAAGAAAATGTCCCTCACTCAAATTTTTGTCTAATTTTTTATTAGTCAAAGAAAATCATTCATTCATTCATTCCCTTCATTCATTGTCAGCGTAGTCCCTTTATTAATCTGGGGTCACTACAGCGGAATGAACGGCCAACTTATCCAACATATGCTTTTATGCAGTGGATGCCCTTCAAGCTGCAACCCATCACTGGGAAACATCCATGCACATTTATTTACACACATACACTAGGGCCAATTTAGCTTACCCAATTCACCAATAGCGCATGTCTTTGGACTGTGGGGGAAACCGGAGCACCCGGAGGAATCCCACGCCAACACGGAGAGAACATGCAAACTCCACACAGAAATATCAGCTGACCCAGCCGAGGCTCAAACCAGCGACCTTCTTGCTGTGAGGTGATTGTGCTACCCACTGCACCACCGTGAGGCCCGTCAATCACAGTCATCGTCATTATCACTTAATTTTTAATTATTTTTGTTTCGTTTTCGTCAGTAGAAACTTGTTGGTTATGAAAATTATGATTATTATTGCATTTTCAAATTAACCAACCTAGGCTCATTATTGATACATACCCCTGCATACATTTCTGGACATACATCTCAGGAGCTGCATTTTTTTTTTTTTTTTTTGCAGTTTTTGTTTTCGTGATTCCTCCAGAGGCCGCTGTGTATGCTTTTCAGATCTGAAATTTCTCTCGCGATTGCCATTCCCTTCTGCTAATCCTACGTAAATCCACCAGAGGCCGCTGTCCACTGACTGACCGACTGACCAACCGACCGAAACCCCAACCCACCGCCTTCCCTAAACCCAACCAAAAGTGTTTTCAAAAGTATTTTATTTTGATAGTCCATTTGAGTATCAGTAGACTGTCTGCTTAATATCTGTTGATACTGACATTCAACAGACATTTAACTGACTATAAGAAACTTTGCAAGTACGTCAACTTACACTAACCCTACCCCTAACCCCAACCCTAACCCCAACCTAACAGTCTACTTATAATCTAATGAGAATTAGTTGGCATGTAGATGCAATATAACTTAAGTTCAACAAACGGACCATCAAAATAAAGTGTGACCAAAAAAAGCTCTATCGACCACCTGGTTTTTACCACGTTTTCAGATTTAACCACATTCTCACCCTGTTATTTACTTGTTTATTTTATTTTTTGCCTTTTATTTTTGTGTTACTTACTTTCTGGAACTGTTCTTTACCGGACTCAAACCCTGTCATCATGGTCAACTCCTCTCTGCATCTCAAGTCTGCCGACGTATGTGGCGATCCACTGGGCAAACTGGTAACAGTTGGAAAGACGTCCACATGGTAAGTGGTCAGCTGGTAGCGGTAGCGCGAAAAGGAACAGAAGCCATCAACGGTGTCATTCTGCCCCATAGCGTTTGTTTTAAAGACAAAATGCAGTCATATGTAGCTCTGGCTGCATAATTCATGCTCTCCAGAAATGTGTACGGGGGTACATATTTTCTCAATGAGCCTGTCTTGAAATTAACACTGGTTGGGACGGCGTGAAGGGATTTTGTGGAACCCAGCATTTTTTTTACAGTGTATAGTTTATGGGATCAAATTCCCATTAGAATTTTACACACAGTTAAAATTGTTTAATTTACGCTTGTTATTTTTCCATCCGCGATCGCGATACTTTAGGAGGGAATTTGACCAAATAATAGTTTTTCTGTGCAAATGAGCGGATCACTCCCTGAGATGACTCTTTGTTCCTGCATCACTCTAAATGAACGAAACATTCAAGAATGACCCTTCACTACTCCACCCCCCAGTCCTCCATTTATAGTCTGCTGATCTGACTGCAAACACAGGTGTGTTTGTGTGTGACAGCTGGAGGCCGTGCAGTCGGAGGTGAAGGAAAGCAATGAGGCTCTGCGATGCGCTCATACTGAACTCAATGAAAGACGACGCTTCCTGCAGGCGCTCGAGGTGGAGCTGGACAGTCTGCGCAAACAGGTGACACAACAGCATTGACACTGACAAAAGCAGCACTGCACATTTTGTACTTGCTGGAGGTTAAAATCGTGGCTGTTTGTATGCTGAGGTTACTGAAGACATGATTCTAAACAATGTCTATACAGTAGGTGTGGTACCTAGTATAATGCATGACCACGGTGTTCACATTGTGACCACATCAACACCTGAGGTATGCATTACTTTGTAATAATTCAGTGGCCTATTGTCAATTACATGGGATACATGTTCATATAACACAAAAGTATTATAATATAAGTACTAGAAAGGTGTACCTAATAAAGTGGCCTCTCTCTCTCTCTCTCTCTCTCTCTCAATTCAATTCAATTCAATTCAATAGTGGCTTTATTGGCATGACAATTATTACAAATGTATTGCCAAAGCAGTTATAAAGTTTACAAAAATAAAAGATCATACATATGTA
>CAIGQQ010014546.1:0-14540 GCA_903798035.1 Danio albolineatus
GTGTACATACATATATAGTATATACACTAAGATTAATCAACGCTGTAAAGGTAATAGATTTTTAGTTCATGATACTCAAAGCATAACCTTTTACTCGTTTAGTCATTACAACATAAAATTATAGTACATTTTTGAATATTGGTTTCAAAGAGTTATCTTTTTTTAATGGCACCAAGAGATCATATATCCCTATACAATATATATGATGTTGTTTGTTTATTTGTTTTTTTACAGAACAATAATGAAGTTTCACAGCATGAAGATGGAGGAGATTAATAAAATCATCAGAGACTTGTGGCGGAGCACATACAGAGGACAAGGTCTGTCTTCATTTTTAAACTAAATGTTTAAAGAATGAATCAACAGATTAATGATATATTCCACTGTAATGATGTTACAGCCACCTGGCGGAGAACCGACGAAGATTTAAATAATTTTAATAAGCAAATAAAACAAACTGAAAGCAAAAGTAAAACAATATGTCCGGGCCCGGTCCTCTCTCGTCCTCCTCTGCCATCGCTCCTTCTGTTGGACTCGAGGCAGCTGTGCGCCACAGGTGTTTCTCATCTGTGGCGGGCCTCGTTTCATTCCCACAGATCTCGGCCATGCCCCCTCACCACATACCCCCGTCTCCCATCACAGGCTGGGTGCCACAGCACCTGCGAGACCTATATGAGAAGAGCCGAGAAAAAAAGGAGATGGAGAAAAAAGGAGGAAAGACGGCGTAGACTGAATTGGGGTTCGGTTCTCCGGACATGCTGCCACTCGGTCCTCAACCACCTGACGACGTGTTTGGAGCCCTGTGGAGGAATCTATCCACCCGTCCACCTTCTAGTGTCTGGCAGCGGTTCTCCTGGCTGGCTGGCGGCATCTCTGGTCGCCTGCTCCACTCCCGTTTCGGTGGAGGATACAGGCTTCAGCATCATGTTGGATCATGGTGACTCCCCCGGGCTCTCTGGGATGGCTCCCATCAGCTCTTCCCCTTCCAGTGGGGAGCCCCGCGTCCCCTGCTCCTTCCCATGCTGGGAGACAGCAGCAGGCAGATCCTTTCCTCACCAGCCTCAGGCCGCCCTGGCATTCTGGGCAAACGGACGGCCTAACACTCCCTCACACTCCCCCTCTCAGCGGCAAGGGCAACAGGATAATGTGTCCCTCCTTCTGCCGGGTTTCGGCACCACTGTAATGAAGTTACGGCCACCTGGCCGCCGGAAGAAGGAGGCAGAGAACCCATGAATTTTATAACAATTTTAATAAGCAAATAAAACAAACAGATGGCAGCTCCTCACGGAAACTGCCGTCAAACTGAAAGCAAAAGTAAAACGATATGTCGGGGCCCGGTCCTCTCTCGTCCTCCTCTGCCATCGTTCCTCTTATAGTACAGAGCTCCTTCCGTGGGACTTGAGGCAGCTGTTCACCACAGAGTGTTTCTCATCTGTGGCGGACCTCGTTTCATTCTTACTGCTCTCGGCCATGCCCCCTCGCCACACCCATGTTGATTCATTCCTTAAACATAACAAGAGTATAAACATCATGTTTGCTGTAGTTGTGGCATTGTTCGACTGTTTAACTTATGCACAGTAATGTGCAAACCTATCATGGCCTTTTGGCATAAATGTTTATTGAGTCTGTCTTCTGATCTCCCGCAGACATCGAGTATGTAGAGATTCGCTCTGATGTGGATGAAAATGCATCTGCTGGTGTGAAGAGAAGGACCTATAACTATAGAGTGGTAATGGTCAAAGGAGACACAGCCTTGGACATGCGGGGACGATGCAGTGCTGGACAAAAGGTCAGAAGGCTACTACATGCGTCTTCCGTAGAGAATTGTTTGAGAATCTTTCCATTAATGCAGACGTTTGCTTCTCTTTGATTTACTAAACATGTATTCCCAAAATTTGCAAATGTTTTGTTGTTCTGACACTTTCCTGCACGTTTGTTTGTAGGTTCTCGCCTCTCTGATAATCCGATTGGCTCTAGCTGAGACATTCTGCCTGAACTGTGGGATTCTGGCATTGGATGAGCCCACTACCAACTTAGACAGAGAGAATATAGAGTCTTTGGCACATGCACTTGTGGAGTAAGTCTTTATTAAAACACACACAATTATACAGTCAGAATAAATTATACATAAATACAGCCAGTTATTCAATAGAAAGATAGCGATAAAATAAGAAGCTTCATTTGCTGTTTGTTTGCAGAATTATTAAAAGTCGTTCTCGACAGCGCAACTTCCAGCTGCTTGTCATCACCCACGACGAGGATTTCGTCGAGCTCCTGGGCCGATCCAACTATGTGGAGCATTTCTACAGGATCAGGAAGAACCAGGACCAGTGCTCAGAGATCAGCAAATGCAACATCAACACCCTCAACTCCTACCTGCACTGATGTCAGATCAGATGAGAGAGAGGAAAGACTGTTTTCAGAGGTGACCTGTTCAAAGTTCAGTTATGACAGTTTAGAATGGTGCACAGCTTCCTTCTACTTTAAAATAAATCGTAAGCACCTAGTCAGTCTGTTTTTTGCAATACACCTCGTTCGTGAAACTTAAGCAGAACAAACGTCTTTATAGATCGTCCTCAAAAACATGCTTATGTAAAAGTGTTGCATTTAAGTCAACAGTTAATAGGAAAATGGTTTAAACAATTTACATAAGAGTTTGTTTTATTGATTAAATACATGATTTAACACAATTCTAATTCTGCACTATTGTGTGTTTCTGAAATATATATACAAAACCCGGTTCTGATTTCTGAGTTCTTAATGCATTTGTGATCACTCTTTGTGAAGTTTATTTATAAGCTAATTTCGAGAGGATCATGTGCTTGTGATTGACACGGCTGGCCCAGAGTCAAGCTAATGCACAATCCACCAATTTAGACGATTCCCAACTTAGTATAAATAACCAAAGCGTCTTACCTTTGTCATCTTCGTCTTGAAGAATCCCCCCTTCCACCCCCTCTCCCCCCTTTTCCTCTAAAGGGCAGCGCAGCGGCCCGGTGGCTAGCACTGTTGCCACACAGCAAGAATGCCTCTGGTTCGGGCCTCTGCCCAGCCAGTTGACATTTCTGTGCGGAGTTCATTTTCCCCCCCATGCTCGCGTGGGTTTTCCCCGGGTCCTCCGGTTTCCTCCCACAGTCCAGAACATGAGACATAAGTAAATTCACTTTAACAAATCAGCACCATACCCAAATTCCACCAACAGCATACCCTCATAGCAATTTATAAGCAGCAGGAGGGCGGGGGGTTCTCGAGATCTACCTGAGCTCAAACTCCCCTCTCGCCCTGCAAACGGGAGGGAGCCCCGGGCTCGAGGATCTTACGAGCTCAGGGCTCTCTACCGGGACAGCATGCCAAACTAGCTTTATTATCAATCATCCGCTACGTGTGAACTCTTGAAATGACCTTTAATATTGGCATAAACTATTTCATGAATTTGATGTCTCTAATAATTTGATTTATTCTATCTGTATATTTTTGCGATTATACAGATGTAGGTATGTTACGACCCTAAATGTCTAGGGCTGAGGTTGGACATAATAGTTAAAGAAAATGAATAAATAAACAGTTAGCAGGTTATAATTTAAATGACCTTACAGGTTCTTTTATTGTGAGAAGGCGGAAAAAGTTTGTATTCACTAGAAAAACAAGAATGAGCGCAAACAAAAACAAATAGCTTCAGGGCTGAGCAAGGCCAAAATAATAAACAAAACATTAGCTAACTCCACTCCGAAGATAACTTACCTAATGAACCAGAAGAAATGAAATTACAAATACTACTCTTACTTCTTAGCTAAACCAAAAACAGGTGAAAATGTTAGTTTAAAGTAAATGGCGCTCAACCCTTACAGCGCTTAGCTTACAGCTTTTTCATACAGTATAAATATGCGTGACAGTCACTACAAGGAGGGGAGAGAGGAAAGGTGGAGAGCACCTCAAAGTTTACAATTTAAGGACAACAGGAAATCACTACAACAGGTTTTAATCAAGATTGACACATTCTTTGGAATAGGCATAGGCCGGTATCAGATTTTGACGGTATGATAACCTTGGATAAAAATATCACGGTTTCACAGTATGACGGTATTGTGTTTACTGCTCTAAAATATATTCTTTTTAAATGTCTGGCTAAAAAACTAAATCTTTTTACCCCTTTGAACACAATATATTTTATTTTGAGAAACATTTAAAATATTTTGGGGCAGTAAACATGTCAGGCTAAATAATTCAAGTGAATCATCGACTTCTGCTGTCTTCATTTGTTTCAATAACACAGACGTCTTTACAATTGACACCTAAAAAACAAAAACAAAAAATAAAATGTGAATAAAAAATCCTACTCATGCCTTAGTAACAGTATAGCAGAAAATTTTGGCGGTATGAAAACCTTGACTTTTCCAAACCGTGGTATACCTTGAAAACGGTTATCGTCCCATGCCTACTTTGGAAAGCTCTCCATCTCTCCCCCCACGATCTGACTCCATCGGTCTCCTTTTCAAAAGATGCTGCGTTCTGTGAGCACCAACCACAGCGCACGTACGCAGCGCGTCCAATTAGGGCAGGGCGATCTGAAAACAGGAACAGAACAGGGCGAGAGAAAGAGAGAGACACACACAAACACACAGCGGCACAGAAACAACCCACCAATACGCTCATGCGTAACACCCCATCCATGTTTATAGGTATGTATATAGGTATGTTTTTGAAGCATCTTAGAGATGTTGCCAAAGTTTTTCTGTATTGAGTTAGCCTCCGTTTATTCTGTTTCAGAACAAATATTTCCCAAATGATGTTTAACAGAGCAAGGGATTTTTCACGGTAATTCATATAATCTTTTTTCTCCTTGAGAAAGTCATTATGTGTTTTATTTAGGCTAGAATAAAAAACATTTTAAGGTCAATATTATTAGACCGTTAAGCTGTGTTTTTTTTTACCGTTTACAAAACAAACCACAATTATACAACGATTTTCCTGATTACCCAAACTTAATGATTACTTTAAACTTGGTTTAAGCTACCGTCATCATGGCAAAGATAAAAGAAATCAGTTATTAGAGATGAGTTATTAAAACTATTATGTTAAGAAATGTGTTAGAAAAAGTTGGGAAAAATATACAGGGAACAAATAATTGACTGGTACTTCAGCAATCAACAGCCATCATCTGACGCACTGTTCTCTGCACAGCAAATTAGCCAGTGTACATTTTACACCACATGTGTTGAATTTAACTCTTTTCTGGTGAACATACGAGTTCCACCAGCCAAGTGTCCAGGTTACACTTTCAAAAGTGTTGAATATATACACCTCTGCAGTGTAAAATATTTTACACTGCAGAGGTGTTTAATGTGGTGTGCATGTAAAACTGCACACCACATTAAACATTTTTAACACCTGCTGGGTAAATTGTCCTATTGTACAGTATAACTCCACAGGTGTTAAATTACACTCTCTTCTGGTGTATATATGAGTCATACCAGCCCAGAGTATAAGTTACACTTTAAAAAGGGTTGAATATATACACTTAAGCAGAGTATATTATTTTATACTACCTCATTGACCGTCAACCGTCACCTCAAGTTCTCGTATGTTCAATTAACACTGAAAATAGAAAGGCAACACTAGAAATGCACACTGATAAAGTCACAATTTAACCCACATCCAGTGGTGGAAAGCGTGCTGAAAAATCATACTCAAGTAAAAGTACCATTACTTGCCCAAAAATGTAGTGCAAGTAGAGTAAAAGTATCTGTAGTAAATATTACTCAAAGTATGAGTAAAAAGACCTTTTAAAAGTACTCCAGAGTAGTGAGTATTACGCTGTGAAAAGTTGATGCGTTTACAGAATGTTACGTTTACACATCCCTGCACAAACAACATGTAGTGTATTTAGGGATCTTCCTATTTTCGTTCCTTCCTTCCAACATTTCCTCAATTATTTGTTTGTTCTCTCCTTTCTTCATTCACTCGTTTGTTCCCTCCTTCCTTTGTTCGTTCGTTCATATTTTAGTTCCTTCCTACATTAGGTCCTTTTGTTCATTCATTCATTTGTTCGTTCCTTCCTTCATTTGTTCGCTCATTCTTTCTTTCATATTTTTGTTCCTTACTTCATTAGGTCCTTTGGTCATTCATTCATTCGTTCCTTCCTTCCTTCTTTCATCCTTAGTTAGTTTAGACCTTCCATTAATCCTTCCTTCATTTATTTAGTTCTTTGATCCTTCCTTCCATTCCTTGTTCGGTCCTTCCTTTTATTTGGCCCTTCCTTCCATCCTTCATTCGTTCCATTTAGTGATTGTTTAAGGCTGTTTGGTGATTTCAGTCACCATCAGTCGACATCCATCATTTTCAGTGACATGCAGACTATAAAAAGTCTCTGGATCATTGCGTGTGCAGATTTTGGACAACTTCTTGAACATTTGTCATGTTTTCGAAAGGTTTGCTGCATTTATAAAGCGCCCATGTCTTGAGGTTGTTCAGTATGATGTGATTTACTTTCTGTGTGTGATTTAATTGGACAGAAATCACAGGACTGATCTTTCTACTTTAGACAATGACCATAGACAAGAAAGAAATAGTGACTGCAGGTTGAAGGAAAGTAGCAGAGTAAAAGTACAGATACTGCACTAAACATGTACTCAAGTGAAAGTAAAAGTCCACATTTTTAAAACTACTCAGTAAATTACAATTCCTGAGAAAAACTACTCAATTACAGTAGTGCAGAGTATTTGTAATTAGTTAATTTACACCACTGTCCACATCAGCATTAAAAACAATAACACTATAACACTACCGGGGCTTACACCAGATATTCAACACCTCACTATTAGCTGTGTGGAGAACAGCAGGATCTCCCCTCTGTGACTAAGAGCACTCTTTGAACGGAATATTAAAGTAAGCTTACAATAACCTCTGTGTAAAGGCCTTGGGGCTTTATTGAATGTTTTCTCTGGTCATTTTATAGAGGATAGTAATCTTGCAGTAGGTTATCTGTGGCTGCTATCAACCTCATGCCTGGTTTCTCCATAAGATCGCTTACCGCACAATTCACTTTGATTGCTTTGCTCAATCACACTGCTTCAGTCATTTGCCTGAATTCATTCCTCATTTATTTGTCTCTCCATCATCAGTGTTCACAAGTTGATCATAGATTCTACATGTTATTCTTAATCTCTGTTATTCTTATTCTTAATCTCATGTTATTCTTGAACTCTCCTCTTGGATCACTCTAATTTTGTTCAAATAATGTTACCTCGTTTTATTTATTGTCTGACCGATCTTACAATATATTCTAAAAGTAAGTCGCTCACTAGTAAAATGTAATAAATTCATTAATGTGAGATAGATCATGTACTGTAATAGTAAAGATAAAAGAAAACAGTAGTAAAAAAAAAGAATCTGGGGTGATATAAAGCATAATTACTTAAGAAAGTGAGGGGAAAAACATTTTTGTGCTGCATTTTGTGTGTCAGATGGCAAATATCACAAAGCATTTCATCCCTTGCCTAATTTGGACGATTGAAGTTTGTGAACCGGAAGTTACTGCAGATTTTTATCTCAGTATGATGACTAATTGGTGGGGTTTTATTTTTGTGAATTTCTTTTCTTTCTTTTTTCTTTTTTGTTCTCAAAAGGAGCCGTGACACCAAACTTCAGCCCTAAACCCAACTGGTATTGAGAGATGAGCAAATTGTACAAAATTGCACGATGAGATTGTAAAAATGTATACAAATTAGTCCCTAAATCACAAATTGCTGAGAGAGATCGTTAGGTATTCTGTTTAAAGACCTTTTCACAGAATGCAAAATCACCTAAAAAGGATGCTCCGAACTGCTGGTTGCCAGATTGACACATTTAAAGACTTACTTAGATAGCTTTGAAGTGATGGTTTGAATATGTGAATTTATATAGTTGTTGATAGACATGGGACGATAACCGTTTTCAAGGTATACCGTGGTTTGAAAAAGTCAAGGTTTTCATACCGCCAAAATTTTCTGCTATACCGTACCTGAGGTATATGTATTTTAATTTTTTTTATTTTATTTTTTTTATTTTTTTTGGTGTAAATCTTAAAGAAATCAGTGTTTTTGAAACAAATGACGACCACAGAAGTCAATGATTTACTTAAATTATTTAACCTAACATGTTTACTGCACCAAAATATTTAAAATGTTTCTCAAAATAAAATATATTGTGTAAAAGGGGGGAAAAGTTTTAGTTTTTTAGCCAGACATTTAAAAAATAATATATTTTAGAGCAGTAAACACAATACCGTGAAACTGTGATATTTTTATCCAAGGTTATCATAACGTCAGAATCTTATACCGACCCATGCCTAGTTGTTGACCAGCACCACTTCCTAGATTTTTTTATTTGAAACATGCTGTGTTATAAACTTAAAATCAAGTGCTGCTAGCGGATGTCTTTCACCGTTATCATCAGATGGCTTATTTAAATGAAGCCTCCACGATTCAACATCACTGACGTGAGCAATATTTTTTTCAGATTTATTCAAATACAGTTAAAGTCAGAATTATTAACCTCCGTTTTTATCCACAATTTCTGTTTGACCTCCTTGGGCTTGAGTGTCCACATACGTGAACAGCACATTTTAGCTCTTAAGTGGCTATTTAAAATACTTTGAATGTTTTATATTTTGTTAGACATACAGTATCATCTCGCAACTGTTTTGCGGCATATGAAATGTCCCAAACATTATTATTAACTGTCCAAAATGGAAAAGAAATGTTGTTTTTACTCTCTGATAGTCAAAGCAAGTTAAAAAAAATAACTCTATGTTAAATAAGCATTAAAAAAAGTCAGGAAAAAGTGTTTTATGTAAATTCCACATTTATGGACTTGTTTTTTTTTATAAAAGTTCATCATATTAAAAGATGATACTTATTCTAATTAGGTTCCAATAAGCCCAAATAGCAAAGAGAAATAAAAAATGCATGTAAAAAAATGGGCCTTAAGAGGATAAGTACTTCTGTGCCCATGTGGCTATATTTAACATGGCAGCATGACTTTTGTTTTTTTAATGCCATCCAGATTCTCAAGTTGTGCACATTCAGCTGAGGCCTCCTGCCTTCATAATACTGAGATTTCTGTGGATTCCCTGAATTGGATCACAAAAATTTTCAATAGTAATTGGTGAGATTCTTAAACTCTTTGCTACTTTGCATTTAGAAATAATAGTTTGACAATTCTCTCTTGTCTTGTGGTAAAAAGAAAAGATAAGACATGATCCAATTTTTTTTTTTGCTTTTTTATGCCCACGTGAAACCCTCACCCTTCATCCTATTATTTTAAAAGTGTTTTATTGTTATTCTATAACCTTTACACATTTTTTAAACCTCTGGCCTAACTATTTAGAGTGTTTTGCAGCCATCAAAATAAAAAAAGTTATTTTTTTTAAATATATTGATATTTGTCAGCTCTATTTTTTTACTGTTTGTCATTCAAATGCTTAATAGATCTGGAAATATTGTCCTTGTACTTTAATTTAAATAAAAATTATTAAAATGATTTGAAAAAAGTTAATGAGAATTAAGGGTCACTTTATTTTGATGGTCCTTTGTTGAACTTCAGTTACATTGCAACTAATTCTCATTAGATTATAAGTAGACTGTTAGGTTGGGGTTAGGGTTAGTGTAAGTTGACATGTACTTGCAAAGTATCTTATAGTCAGTTAAATGTCTGTTGAATGTCAGTATCAGCAGATATTAAGTAGACAGTCTACTAATACTCAAATGGACCATCGAAATAAAGTGTTGTCGAATTAAGATTAGAATTTGTGTATCAAAATATCAAGCGACCAAGTTGTTAGTGTTTAGGTTTTATTTGTCTGTTCGTACTTTCATTTGTCTTATTTTGTTCATTTCTTTCTTTCGTTTTGCGTGGAACGTTTCTAAAGCCATTGTGTAATGTTTCTAAAAATATTTAGCCAAGTTCTGAACTCATCTTATAATAAGATTTCCAAAATTAATAATTGGACTTTGATGCCATCGATTGCATGACTAATTAAACTTCGATGTATCAGCGTCAACTGTAGGCACCGAGCGAGTTCATTTATGAACACACACAGATTTGCAGCAAAAGCTATCAGTTTTGATCATGTGATTTTGCAATAATGAAACTTATTTGCACGAGCAAACAGTCGAGATGCCTCCTCCAACACCCCAATCTAGCCAAATCATTATGATTTTCAGGGCAGTCTGTGTCACTTCTAGGAAATTAGGACTGTTGTTATCGAAAACCACATCTTTATCAAGATATTCTGTGTGCGTGCGGTAATCGGCCAATGAGCGGTGCTTAGCTTACAATGCAAAAAGGATGTTTCATAGTGAAAGCTTTTTGGAGAGCGTATAAATACAGAGCATACAGCTGAGAGGATCAGGTACACCTCTGGCATTCACACCACTAATCTTTTGAGAGATCCAAGCAAACAGACAAAATGATGAAGACACTTCTGCTGCTCGTCTGCGCTGGATTCGTCTCGGGTTTTACGTTGAAAGGCACGGATGCAATACATAAGACCGTATTAAAGGAGCTTGTTACTGACCTGGAAGCTGTGTTGGTCAACCCCCCAAAAGAGACAAAGGTAAGGCTTCTCTTTAATACAGTTCAAACTAAAGATGCAAAGCAGAATGCGGTCATATAAACTGTCCTGTTACTTCTAGGCCAAAGAAGAAATCTTCCTTGTAGATCTGGGGAAAATTGGAAGTGGCATGAAGTGTGAGGTGAGATGATGCTCATGCATTATTACTATTATTATTTTTACTAATACAGCCATGCAAGTGAACAGCATATTCTGGTAACGTTTTACAGTAATGTGTCATTAATTAATTCATATTAGTCAGTGTATTTAACCAAATTGCTGCTTGTTAATAATAGTTAATGCACTGCGAGGTAACATTAGCTAGCAATGAACACTATTTCTATTAAATAACATTACTTATACAACTTTATTTGCAGTGTTAGCTATGTTTGTTCAATCTTTACCTTATTGCACATGCACTTGTTATTCTCCCATGTGGAGCTTAAACCATATACACACTGAAAAAAAATGATTCAAAGACGATAACTTGGGTTTACTACATTTATTTACGTTAACCCTTTAACTTCTGCACCAAGAAATAAATGTTTGGATTGCATTTCTTAACTCCTAGTGTCGCTAGTTAACACACTTAATGCATTTTGTTTCAACATATCCCATAATTTCGAAATTATCAGCCTCTACCAAATGGTTTACGTATCTGTTTATGGTAAAAGTACCAGAATTAGTACAAATACTATGAAAAGTCTGAAAATATGAAGTGTAAATATTTAAAATAAAACATTTTTTAAAAACTAAATCACTTTTATGTTGTTGAAGTGCGCTATAAAATATTTCAGATTCTCATTTAACATGCTTTCTTGTTTTTATTTTAACAATAAAATCCAAATCAAGTGTAGTTGTCCAACAGGATCACATTTGCTTGGTTTTCTTTGTAAATGCTGTGTGTGTAATTCTTTAAATGACTGTAAAACAGTAAAAACATGGGTCAACCGTTTGATAGAGCGGCAGTCAAAGGGTTAAGTGGTTGCAGACTATGTATTTGGGCTGAATTTAAACAAATAAATAATTTTTTCAGTGCAGTAGTGGTTCAAAAATGTTTTTCAAGACTGACCTAAGACAAAAATGGGTGTTATTGAATAATCTGATTTGATAAAAGGTTTAATCTACTTCAAATGTTGAATACTATACATTTGGTAACACTTTATTTGGATGGTCCATTTGAGTATTAGTAGACTGTCTACTTAATATCTGTTGATACTGACATTAAACAGACATTTAACTGACTATAAGAAACTTTGCAAGTACATGTCAACTTACACTAACCCTACCCCTAACCCCAACCTAACAGTCTACTTATAATCTAATGAGAATTAGTTGCAATGTAACTTAAATTCAACAAACGGACCATCAAAATAAAGTGTGACCATACTTTTTTTCCAACTCATTTTTAAACATAATAGTTTTAATAATAATAATGATAAATTTATTGTCTGTGCCATGATGACAGTACATAATAGTTTACTAGTTATTTTGCGAGATACTAGCATTCAGCTTAAAGTACAATTCATGGCCTTACCTAGATTTTAAATTAACTAGGTGAGATAATAATTAGAGATAATTAGTCAAGTTAGTGGGTTTGTTGTGTTGACATCCTGAAAAAAATAGTTCATAGAAGTGGGATAATAATGACCTAAAACTTAAAAAATCGAATAAAAACTCCTTTTATTTCAGTCAAACTTTTCCCAAGAAGAAAATATTTCATAGGAAATACTTTGAAAATCCACTTGCTCTGTTAAACATGGGGGAAAATGAAAAATAATAATATTTAACAGTCAACTTTATCAAATGAGCTGACTTTATCAAGTGTAGTTAACTCAAAATCTACTGAAAGTTAATTCTACTTGTTTGAAAAGAGTTTTGAACTCGGTGTTGAAGCTAATGAGTTAATTAAACACCTCATTACTTCAACTTAAATAGAGTAAGTTCACAGTACTCGAATCAGGGTACCTACACTCTCAGAAATAAAGGTACATGAGTTGTCATTGGGGTGGTACCTTTTCAAAAGGTGCACATTTGTACCTAAAGGGTCCATATTAATACCTCAGGGGTACATATTAGTACCTAAAAAGTACAAAAGTGTTCCTCTTAAAAATTT
This sequence comes from Danio albolineatus, assembly GCA_903798035.1. Classification (NCBI taxonomy): domain Eukaryota; kingdom Metazoa; phylum Chordata; class Actinopteri; order Cypriniformes; family Danionidae; genus Danio; species Danio albolineatus. Next base: position 12,708 of record CAIGQQ010014546.1, read on the forward strand.
TAGGTTCTAATATTTTCATTTGAGGTACCAATATGGACCCTTTAAGTACAAATGTGTACCACCCCAGTGACAACTCATGTACCTTTATTTCTGAGAGTGTACAGTCATGAAAAACCTGGAAAAGCCTTGGAATTTTAAAATGGCAATTTCCAGGCCTGGAAAAGTTTTGGAAAATTAAATTAACCCGCAAAGTTTTGGAAAAGTCATGGAAATTTGCTTCGCCATCGCTGTATATTAGAATATAGCTGATCATTTTGTTTAAATTTCAGTTAGCGAGCGCTCAATCGGTCATGTGATCGTTCACAAAATCTGTCCAAAGCTTGTCATTTATCATAGTAAAAGTATTTAGTGTTTTATATTTAGTTTTCTTTTTATTTAACATCTATACATACATTTCATGAAACATCAAGTCATGAATATTTATTTAAAGTCATGGAAAAGTCACTGACTTTTACTGGTTAAAATGTGTATGAACCCTGTCGAATAGATTCGTTTTTTTAACTCTAATGGTTTGTCGCAATCGGTTTCCTTAAATGGTTTGAGTTGCCTTGACTTATTGGGTTTTACAGTACTCAATTGGTTTGAGTTCTCTTTATTGGGTTTTACTGTGCTCAAATTGCTTCGTTTACTCAAATGGAGTAAGTTCACAGTACTCATTAGGATTAGTTTTTAAACTTAAATGGTTTGTTGCACTCTGTTTCCTCAGATGGTTTGAGTTACCTTAACTTAATGAATTTTACAGTGTGTATATAACATTTTTTTTGTGTGATATTTTAATCTTAATTAAACTCAAAGGTTTTCAGTCATTCAGTCAACCTGTGATTTCACTGTCTTTGCAGCATGATTATTTCTGTCAGGTTGAGGAGGAGATGGTGAAAAAGGTTTCTGGGCTGTCTGGTGCCAAATTTGACCCTTTCCGTACCGACAAGAAACTAATGAGGAATTTAAACACTTACAACCATCATGACGGGGTAAGCTGAACTCTGAAATGTGTTGTCTTCGTACAATACCTCCATCCATCCTGTGGTGAATAACCATGAGGTTTACTGCGTTTCAGAAAAACTGCAAAAAAGAGATCAGAAGTCTCTCTGCTGATGAAGACCAAGAGGAAATCACTCTGGATGTTTTCTTGAAAGACCTCTTGAAGTGTGTCAAGAACGTAAACAGCCAAAAGAGCCCAAGGCCTAGTTAATTTATGAAGGATCATATTTATTTTTGCTTTATCTAGAAAATTTGACAGATATATATATATATATTAATCCGTAAATATTGTCTGCTATTTTTTTAACTTATTTTTGTTGACCTCAATAATGCTTTTATTTGTTAAAAATAAAAAAATAAAATAAAAAATCAAGGGCAGAAAGACAAGCATGGAGTGGTTATGATGTGTGCAAGTGTTAAGGCTATCTGTGCTCAAGGTCTGGAGGTTTTGTTGTTGTTGTTTTTTTATGTTTTTATTATTATTATTATTATTATTATTATTATTTTGTGAACTACAGATTTTCTGTGAGAACTTCAATTTGTGTTCTGTTGTTTGCTGTAAGCCAAATAAATTGAGAGCATTACTAAAGACTATATTTTTTGGAGAATATTATTGTGCCTTGACAGCAATGGATTAGGTGACCAAAATATATATAATAAATGCTAAAATATAAAAGCAGCTCTTTACTTTATATACAGTTGAAAGTATTAGCCCCCCTGTATGTTTTTCTCCAACTTTTGTGTGATGAAAATATGTTTTTTTCAACACATTTATGAATTAATGTCTAATAACTGACTTCTTTTTTCTTTGCCATGATGACAGTACATAATATTTGACTAGATATTTTTCAA
>CAIGQQ010014547.1:0-10782 GCA_903798035.1 Danio albolineatus
GGTTAGCACGTTCGCCTCACAGCAAGAAGGTCGCTGGTTCGAGCCCCGGCTGGGTCAGTTGGCATTTCTGTGTGGAGTTTGCATGTTCTCCCCGTGGTTGCGGGGGTTTCCTCCGGGTGCTCCGGTTTCCCCCACAAGATTAAAGACATGTGGTATAGGTGAATTGGGTAGGATAAATTGTCCGTATAGTGTATGAGTGTGAATGTGTGTGTGTGGATGTATCCCAGAGATGGGTTGCGGCTGGAAGGGCATCCGCTGCGTAAAAATATGCTGGATAAGTTGGCGGTTGATTCCGCTGTGGCGACCCCGGATTAATAAAGGGACTAAGCCGACAAGAAAATGAATGAATGAATGAACCACAGCATACAACATCCCACTACAATATTAACACATTACACATTAACGTTAAAGGGATAGTTCACCCCAAAAAATTATCTCATGTCTTCATTTACAGACCCTTTACTTTTTTCCAAACCATTATGAATTTCTTTCTGCTGTTGAACACAAAAGAAAATATTTTAAGTGCTAGAAACCTTAAACCAATTTGTTTTTCATACTACAGAAGTCAATAGGTACAGGTTTTTGGCTTTTTTCAAAATATCTTCTTCAGCAGAATAAATAAACTTGAAGCCACTTGGGGGTAAGTAAACTTTTATTTTTAGGTGAACTATTTCTTTATTATTCATATATACTTAGCATTTATAAATATGAACACAAATACGTTATCTAAAACGATTACAAGAAGTTGCAAAAAGCACAAGCCCTTTTTAAACAATTAAAATAAGGTTAAAGATCATATATTCATAGGTAAATTATTCCAATTAGCAGGAGCCTCATACCTAAATGCTTTTTTTTCCCCATTCTTTTTTTTAACAAATGAAGTGCAGAAAAAAGAATGTCTTAATTCATATAAAGATGAATATATCAAATGTTGACATAAATAAGTAGCTACAGTGTATAATTTAAAAAATATATTGTAGCCAGTGAATGTGCCTTCTAATATTGATTGAAAACCATTTAAGTACTTCATAGTGGTACAGTGATTTCAATGGAAAAGAAAAAAAAACCTAAAAAGAATTTCAGTAAAAATATGTAACCCGTTTAGCAGTAGTTTCCTTATTGATATAAGGTGAATAATGATAAATGAACTTTTACAGAATTCCCTGCATGTCACTTAAGTTTTTCTGCATTTGTTGACTATACTGTGGTTCTTTTTTCTGATCAGTTATGAACTACATCTAATTTTGATCATGTTTATTGCGTTACTTTAATTTGACCTCATCCTGATATGCTTGTTGTGCTTTTCTCAAAGTAACAAAGGTACAACGTGTAGATGTAATTTTTTCAAAACATTGATGTACTGTATAACACTATAAATTAATGAAATACTGTAGTTTATTATAAAATTGTGACTTTTTGTTACCAGTTGCTACCACATTTTAATAGTAAAATTCTGGCAACCGCAGCTTAATTTTTAGGATTTTCTTTACAAGTTTATAGTCATTGCATTTAAAAGAAAGTTCTGGATCCAGCCATTGTTCCAAATATTTAAATTGCTCCTCTGTTTATGCATTATCGTTAAATTATTTGAATTTGGTTTGAGCATACCTTGTACCAAAAACCACAGTATGCGATTGTTAGTGTGATGTAGCACCTTGTGAATCGATCGGTATTCCCATTTTGAAAAGTTCCAGCATAACACAGATTCTGTTTCAGAAAGTGATAGTTTGTGGGAAATAAATTTAGACGTCTCCTTGTTCATTTCTAAATCTTGAGGTGCTTGTTTTGCGTGTTTTTTGGCATGTTAAACATTTGGCTCTAGGTTAGAAAACTGATTCATCCAGTCATGCTGTAGTTCATGCTGTGCCTCTTATTTTTGAAGGGGTATTAAAAACCTGGTTTGTCCACGTTCCTCTTAATCCTCCAGGGTTGTGTGGTTGGGGCAGGTTCCCAGTGTTTTGACTCAAACTTGTCCACCTGTGTGCACTCTGAAAATACCATAGGCTCAGAGTATTTCAGCAGGTTCGCTGCTGAACACTCCTGTAATAGATCATTATTACAGTTATTAATCCTATAATTCCATGTTTTGATGAATCATATTATGGATGAGTGTTATTAAGTGGCGTGTTGTGGGCTGAGAGCGGACAGAACATTCTGACCTTCCTTGCTCTCTGAATGTACACATGTTTTTACTCAACCCGTCCGAAATTCTCCAGGATGTACAATTTCTGAAGGAGCCACAGACCAATGTTATCCTGTAATGGAATTTTAATTAGTTCAGCAAAAAAACAAAACAATGAAAATTCTGACATTGTTTACTCTCTCTCGTGACTACATACATTCCTAACCTGTGTGCTGTTTTCTTTTTTCCCCCATGTTGACATTTTCTATAGACTTTCTTGTATAGCTGTAGTTATCTTAAATGTTATGGTCCAAGGAATGACAAAAATATCATAAAGACATCCTTAATTATCATAAACGCTGCATATATTTGGTTCGTTCCTGTAATAAAGTGTATAAACAAAACATCTATGTCTCTGTTTTTCACAGAAGAATCTACAACCTCAAAAAAAGTGCAAGTGAAGCTCAGCTTTCATTAATTTAACACTCGCTTTTGGCTCTTTCTACATATTTTTTTTTTGTTCAGGCAATACTGTAATATAAGGTTTTTGTAAATAACAACCTGTAATGTACTCGTTCTGTACATCTTCCAACTAGATTTCTATGACAGCACCTAAATGAATGTGTGCAGTTTGACTAATAAATAGTCAAAGCATGATATTGGAAAAAATCTGACATTAAGATGTTTAGTTTTTATGTGATTTTTATATTGCTATATATCTATAGAATGTTACCAAATGACTTGAATAGCACTATTTGGAAAGAATTTATGGTCACAGTTTATTTTAAGGTTCATTTCTGAGTTTTGCTTCAATAACGCCCCTAATTTGCTCTTTGTTATCGATTATTAGAGTAGTTTAGGTATTGGGTATGAGTTAGGGCTGTAGAAAAACTTGTAGTTTATAAGTATGAATAACTAGCCAATATCTCAATAACATGCTCTAACAAGCAGCTACATTGGGTAATAGTAAGAACTGTTCCCTAAATTGTTACCAAATATATTTATATTGGTTGATTGGGATGATTCTGTAGGGGAGGGAAGCATGCATCAAATGTAAACTAATTACAAGCATAGATAAATAAAATGAAGGTGAAATAAACAGTTCTTTATGGTTTTGTAAATGTAAAATTTACACTGCAAAGCCAAATAATTAATTCAATAACATTTGTCTTATTTTAAACCTGCAATTGGTAACAATTAATTTGGCTGAATGGTGAAAAATCATGCCTTAAATCGGCCTTAAAATGTGCATATTATAAGCTGCGCTCCATCATTGTTACACTCCACTGTTTTGAAATGTCACTTTTGCTCAATAAAGAAATCCCAACTCAAAATTGCACATTCTGCGCATGGGCGTAAGTTGGGGGGCAATGAATGTAAAATTTCTCATTTGCAATTTTTTGAGGGAGACACAAATAATACAGTCAAATACTTATGAAGATATGTCCCCAACAGTTAAAAAACTAGGTTCTATCATTATTATTGCAGCATGAAGACTTTGTCATTATGGTTATTTTCAAAGTTTTTTCTCAGGTTCAAATGACAAAGCAGATTTTTCTTCAAAGCTATTTATTGCATCGTTTATGTTGTGTACGGTCAATAGACTGACTCCTGAAGCAGAAGAAATGCAGGAAAAGATGTTTTATATGCTCATAATAACTAACTTGATTACATTACACTTGTTAAATTGACAGATCATACTGTAAATTGGTGAGCCAGATGTTTTTCTGCTGAACAGCCACAACTCTAAAAACATTAAAGAAATTGCCCTCAGATGGGCGGGGACATGTCCCCCCTATCCCCCCAGGATTTACGCCCATGATTCTGCCATGTGACTGCTGCCCTGCAAATGTTTTTTTTTTTTAGAAGTCAATTACAACAAACCTACATAATTTTACTGCATTTGACCTATTTGGCACTGGTACAAGTTAGATTCTCCAGTAATGTAAAATGTAAAATTCTGTCATAATTCACTCGCCTCTGTTAAAAGCACTGTAACATTTGACTTCCACAGTATCCTACTATGTCTCCTACTATGGAAGTCTGTGGTTACAGGTTTTCAGCTTTTTCTAAAGAAAGAAACTCATAAACATTGATAACCACTAGAGTAAATAGTGAGTAGATTTTTTTTTAGGTGAACTATCCCTTTAATATTGAGAGTACGCATGCTATTGTGCTTCAGGCATGTCCTGTTGTGGTTAACGAGACATTTCAACATTTGAGGCACAATATTGATTACTCTAGAAGCTGATGTTGCCTCTTCCCTCTATTTTTCCTAAAGGTTATTTAGAAATCCGAAGCTTATATTTTTGTTAAAGCACTTGGAGCAGTTATTCGCCTAAACCCTGTTTATAATTTGAGCCGTGTTGATGGTGGAATGATTTTCAGCTGGGACTACTTTTCTGGGTGAATGAACATCTGATTACGGATTACCAACGTAATGTCTGTGCTTCATCATGTCTATTTGTGTGTATCATGACAACCAAATTGAAAGATTGAAAGTTTACAAATGATTCTATGATCCTAGTTTCATAGCAGTGAGGTTGTAAAATTCGCTAACTCTGTTTAAAAGTGAGGAAGAAATCACTTTTATTCTGGTAATTGACATTATACCACAGATATGCTGTTGACAGAACTTGACTTTGAATCTGGACAATTGCTTTCAACACTATTGTTTTCTTTCCCCAGTCATTTTCCGCATATTACAAAGGTGGATTTGAGCAGAAGATGACCAGACGGGAAGCCAGCCTCATTCTCGGGATCAGGTAATTGCGTGCTAAACAAAAAGCCCTAAATCACTGCAATTCCTCTTACTGAATTCTCTCATTATGAGTTGTCATGGAAGAAAACAAAGGTGTTTTACAGTATATACACACACTGCATCACTAAACTTCCCAGAAGAGCTTGCGGTTAAGTCTGGGGGCAATTCTTTTGGTTTGCAGTTGGTCGTCATGTCCTGTCGTCACAGCTTTGATCCTGTAACGTCTAATGGGAAAAATTCTCAGCCGTCTTTTAACTTTGTAATCTGCTTTTGGTGGACCACCCTCCTCCTCATCCTCCTTGAAGGGTATATTTCGCTACAAATTTTCCCTTACTTCAAGTTCACAAGGTCCCACACCAGGTGTGACTCACACCGCACACACATCACATCCTGTGTGGCGGCACTTGCGTCATAAACATGTGGCTCATGTCTTTGTGTTGTCAATCAAACCGAACTAATGTTTTCATACAACCGAACCAGACTGTAACCAATATTTCTTGGATGTGACCAGTATGAACTCGGTCAACCTCATAAAACTGTTCTGATTGAAGTTAATCATTTTTATTTTTCTGGACTCATCTGTTTTCAGATTTACTTTTCTGTCAATTGCAGCTGAAATAACTGGCCTCAGTTGTGTAGCCGTTTGCTTTTATATTCTTTGATCTCTTGGCACCCGTTAAATTTAACTCATTTATAGCATTATTTAGTTATGTGGGGTAGTTTATTTTGAAATGCATTTATGTTAACCCTTAGGTGTTAATATGAAATAAATTTAAGTGTCAATATATTTTTTTGGCAATTTCACTTGCATATATGCAGTATATTTAACTAGCATCAGCCCCAATTATAAATATCATAGGTATTATAGCTCAAATCGCAGTTTAAGTAATTCCACAGTTTTGTTTTGTTTAGTTTTTTTTATCACAAAAAGAGCTAGCAAAATAAATAAATAAAATAAAATACAGTTTTTCCATGTGCTAAAAGCTATGCATTATTTTTTTGATTTAACCATCTTGGATAATTCAATGATTAGAAACAGCATAACATTTTATTCACTGTTACACTGTTATTTTTTTTTGCAGTGTCACATAAACAAACAAACAAATATATAAACAAATAAAAAAACAAATAAATATACAAACAAATATACAAACAAACAAATAAATAAATGAAAGAATGAATGAATGAATAAATAAATAAACAACTTGCTATTTCCGCAGCAAGCTAAAACTGAAAAAAGTGCCAAAATGTTTATACGTTTTTCATTGTATTTTAATTATAATCAAAATTGTAAAGTATTGCCAGCTTCTATCTCTTTAATTGGAACTGGGTTTAAATACTGCAGTTTTAATAGATTGCAGTGGGGAATTTGTTTTGTTTTGAAGGTCCTTAGACCTCAGACATTTTTGTATCTTGTGTAAAATAGATTCATGAAACGATGAGGGTGAATATGAAGTGTTCAATCAAAAACACTTTGTTTTTTTGCTTTGTTTATGATTTGTGCTGTTCACATTGACAAAATCACAAAATGATACAATGAAAAAGACAAACATGTCTTCAATGATGCATAAGAGTTAATAAAGAATCTATTAAACTTATTAAAAGTGATAAAGACATGTATAATGTTAAAACATTTTATTTATTAAAGTATGCTGAACATCACAAAGCTATGAACCATCCTGTATGTATTAAATCAGTTACACAAGGATCACGTGACATGGAAAACAAGTAACAACTACTGAAAATGCAATATAAAAACATCTTATGGTATTTTCGCTATGTTATTCAGTAAATAAATATTTATAGATTTTTTTTAAGTTGAAATACTCAGTTGAAATCAGATTTACATATATGTTACTGATATAGGTGACTTTTTTCCTTCTTCAGTAGAACATTAAAGAAGATTTTTAGCTGAATCCGTGGTCCTTGGAGGTTCATACTCTATAATTCGAGTCAGTAATCACCTGTTTTTGAGAACAAAGGTGTAGTCATCACGAGCTACCAGTCGCTTGGTGACATATGTGTTATGTGAGCGTGCACTCTGACAGGAGACGACGATGATGATGAGCATGCACGCTTTTGCCAAAAAGGTTCTTACAGTCACAATGAAATCAGAATTTACTCTTTATACTTTTGTATGTATACACTCAAAAAAAAAAATACTTTTGCTGCTTGTTCAACCTACTTCTTTTCAACCTACCCTGTTTTCTCTTAATTGTTTTATATTCAATCCACTGAAATGTGAAAAAAAAGTTAACTTAATTGAATTGTTTCAGGACAGCAAGAAGGAATTGTCTGGAACCCAGCATTTTTACAGTGTATAGTATTCTTGGTGTTATCGATGTATCTTTAATCAAATATCATAACCTTCCAACCCCCTTGAAATAACTTTTCTTCACTTGTGGGCACGAGGAATCTCCTTGGGTGGGGCAGGGTGTGTCTCGTTTCTGCTCTGCCTTCATCCATCCCTCAATCTTTTTTCATATTGTTAACAACGCCTATCTTGTAACAATCCAATCAGTTCCCAAAGGACGAAGTTATGCACCGCCCTAAGTTTTTTTTCTCCTCATTTCAGGATTGTTTCAAGTGGATTTACGTCACAATAGAGGAAAAAAGGACTGGGGTTGTCCAAGATTACATTCAAAAACATAATTGTAAAAATTGTTATCAAATGACTGGAAGCTCACGCTCGTTGCGTTCATGTGCTTGCTGAGAACAGTTTTCCCATGCTGTGAATCAAAGCTAATAATATTGTACATTTTGTTTGTTTTATTGCTCAATCCATATGTTTCGAGTCATAACATTGTGTTCTAACAACACGCCACACAACAAGATTCCAGCGACAAGCTATTTGGCTGTCTGCACCAAACTCAACACGACATGACAGAAATTATGAAGGCTTTGAACTAATATATATTAAACTTGATAGACTACTCAGTGGCTGATGTTATTGGTGTACACTGAGTCACAGTTCTGACTTTTATTTTCAAACCTTCAGCTAGTTATATTATTTTCAAGATTGAGATCAACTATCAGTAGTTCTGTCAGCTGTCAGTAAACTAACAGCTGCTTTCAGTAGTATGATGATAATGACATTGAAACTCACATTGGTAGCATTTAACACTGAATAAAGCACATAATCAGTACCTAAGGTGATGATTGTCATGCTAGTTTATGCTGTTGTTTTGCCACATTCATTCATTCATTTTCTTGTCGGCTTAGTCCCTTTATTAATTCAGGGTCGCCACAGTGGAACGATCCGCCAACTTAACCAGCATTTGTTTTACGCAGCAGATGCCCTTCCAGCCGCAACTCATTTCTGGGAAATATCCATACATTCTCATTCACACACATACACTACGGACAATTTAGCTTGTACCCAATTCACCTGTACCGCATATCTTTGGACTTGTCGGGGAAACCGGAGCACCCGGAGGAAACCCACGCAACCACGGGGAGAACATGCAAACTCCACACAGAAATGGCAACTGACCCAGCCGAGACTCGAACCAGCGACCTTCTTGCTGTGAGGCGAATGTGCTACTCACTACGCCACCGTGGCGCCTGTTTTGCCTAAACTAGAAATTTTGCGCATTGTTGTAGCAGTTGGTTAGGACAAAAACACCTTATCATACAGTACCAAACAGTAACCATTGACTGCCTTTATATGAATCACCAACGGCTACATATTCATATAATTCAGCTAAATGTTCTTTAATGTTTCACTGAAGAAAAAAAGTCATGTAAGTCTTGAATGTGTAAATTGACAGTAAGCTTTAATTTTTGGGTGATCTATCCCTTTAAATGAATGAAAGGAGTGCACAGTTTTGCCTCTCGACTGCCTCATGTATACGTATCTGCAGGAGATACTGACTCTTCCCACAAACACAGCTTAGCCTGACGGATTCGTCATCACATTCTGGAATCATCACAGTGTTTTAATTAGTTGCTCTGGCCCTTCTCGAGCGCCCACTCGTGCAGATAATTTGAGACTTTGAGGGTTGGTTGGTAGGAATGAGCACTTCTGAGCATTAATGCATCTTTTAATCATCACTTCTGGCTATTCAGCTGTGACTCAGATGCAAAGCCTGAAAGCTGTAGGCCAGGAAGACATTTATTTATCTTCCAGTAAGGATGCATTGTGAAGCCAAGTAGCCTCAACCACCTGCCTTCAGACAGTAACTCATGCTTTCGTATAGAATGACATTTTTAATGAAGTTAAAGAAATGTTGACTTGTCAATGTTTTTAAATAAATATTTATATATATATATATATATATATACAGTATGTCACAAAAGTGAGTACACCCCTCACATTTCTGCAAATATTTATTTATATCTTTTCATAGGACAACACTGCAGAAGTGACTCTTTGACACAATGAAAAGTAGTCAGTGTAAAGTTTGTTTAGCAGAGTAAATTTAGTGTCCCCTCAAAAAAACTAAAAACACAGCCAATAATAGCTGAACCCTTGGCAACAAAAGTGAGTACACCCCTTAGAAAAAAATTGAAAAGTTAATATTTTGTGTGGCCACCATCATTTTCCAGCACGGCTTTAATTCTCTTGGATATTGAGTTGACCAGAGCTTCACAGGTTGCCACTGGAATCCTCTTCCACTCCTCCATCACAACATCACCAAGGTGGTGGACATTTGACACCTTGTGCTCCTCCACCTTCCTTTTCAGGATGCCCCAGAGGTGTTTTAAGGGGTTTAGGCCTGGAGACATGCTTGACCAGTCCATCACCTTTACCCTGAGCCCCTTTAGCAAGCCAGTGAGGTGTATTTGGGGTCATTATCATGCTGAAACACTGCTTTATGACCCTGTTTCCGGAAGAAGGGGATCATGCTCTGCTTTAGTATTTCACAGTACTTGTCAGAACTCATGTTTCCCTTATTGAATTTTAGCTTCCCAATGCCAGCAGCACTCATGCAGTCCCACATGATGACACTCCCACCACCATGTTTAATGATAGACAAGACACACTTGTCTTTGTACTCCTCACTTGGTTGCCACCACACACGCTTGACACTATCTGAACCAAATAGGTTTATCTTGGTCTCATCAGACCACAGGACATGGTACCAGTAATCCTGGTCCTTAGTTTGAATGTCTGCGGCAAATTGTTTGCGAGCTTTCTTGTGCATCGTCTTTAGAAGAGGCTTCCTTCGAGGACAACCATGCAGACCAGTTTAGTGCAGTGTGCGGCGTACAGTCTGAGCACTGACAGGCTGACCTCCCATCCCTTCAATACCTGAAGCAATGCTGGAAGCACCCATTCGTCTGTTTTTCAAAGACAATCTTTGGATGTGACGCTCAGAACGTGCACTCAGCTTCCTTGGCTGACCATGGCGAGGCCTGTTCTGAGAAAAACCTGTCCTCTTAAAGCATTGAATGGCCTTGGCTGCAGCACAGTTTCAGAGTGTTGGCTATCTTCTTATAGCCTAGGCTATCTTTATGCAAAGTAACAATTTGTTTTTTTTTCAGGTGTTCTGAGAGTTGTTTGTCATGAGATGCCATGTTGAACTTTCAGTGGCCAGGTTGAGAGAGAGGAAAAACTTTTATATCAAATTTAACTCACCTGCTATCTGGAAACACCTGAGACAGTGAAACTAATGAGTCACATGCCACAGGGGAAGGAAAATGACTAATTGTGCTCAATTTGTACATTTTCACTTAGGGGTGTACTCACTTTTGTTGCCAAGGGTTCAGCTATTATTGGCTGTATTTTTAGTTATTTTGAGGGGACACTAAATTTACACTGCTAAACAAACTTTACACTGACTTCTTTTCATTATGTCAAAGAGTCATTTCTGCAGTGTTGTCCTATGAAAAGATATAAATAAATATTCGCAGAAATGTGAGGGGTGTACTCACTTTTGTGACATACTGTATATAT
>CAIGQQ010014548.1:0-21995 GCA_903798035.1 Danio albolineatus
CTATCTATCTATCTATCTATCTATCTATCTATCTATCTATCTATCTAGACACAGACAGACAGACGGACAGACACACATATATATATATATCTATATATACATACATCCGGGACTATTGTTTTTTTTTAATTGTTTGTTTGTTTGTTTTGGTCAGGCTACCAAAATCTATCTACATGCTGTCCGGCGGGCCAGTGGGAGGAAAAACATATTTCAATACTTTTACATCCTCTCACAAATTGGATAATTATGTATATGTTGTGCTGTTGATACGGCAGCAATAAATCCACTTGATGATAATAACGGAGAAAAGCCACAATATTATCAACTACCTTCCAATTAATGCAACAGTGTTTCTGCCAGCTTAATCGTTTGTTCAGTACTGAATGCGCAGAACTGAAGCACTTGTCACCCACTCAGAGATCACACCGACGTAAGATTCAGAAACAGAAAGTTTTAAGTGTAATAATCATACGTTTCATTTTTAAATCATGTTAACGTGTCTATAGCAGCAGCATAAACAGAACAACGTGATTCATTCTGTTACCTTACATGCCAGCTCCAAACAGCCTAATGACTTCAAATTATATAAAAATTACATTTATTCAGGGACAATAAAAAAAATTAATAAACATTAAATTAAAATAAATGATTATTTATGTGTGTGTGCATAATAAAAATACACAATACACACACACATATTACGTACTTTTAATTTGAACTCGGTTAGTCAAGCCTTTGCATTATAACACAAGTCCCCGTGAGTTTGTGTGTATTCAGGTTTAAGTCAGCCGGATCTCATGAGAAAACATAAATATTTTACATTTTGTCAGTTCAGTGGCTAATTCGTACATTAGGTGGGGCACCAAACCCCACCCCTAAATTCAACCGTCATTTGGGGATGAGCAAATCATGCTAAACTCTACAAATGAGATTGTACGAATTAGCCACTAACACAAAAAGTTACAAATTGTCGTGAGATAGCATCATTTAAGTTGACATCTGAATATAGAAACAAACACACACACACACACGCGCGCAAACATTTAAAAGAGTCAACTGTAGTTTTGTTCTTTCACAGGCTAGAATAATATAACACGATCTTAAACCAGTGTCAACTAATGACGCCTCTGCAGCCCAGACAACTTTTATCTTCGCTTTAGCAACCAGCAATACAAGATGTGTGTGTTTCTGTTTCAGTTTGTGCCTCTGCAGAGCTGATGACCTTTCCACCTTCCTTTAAACACTTGATAACAGGTGTCTCCCTGGCGCTCACACACAGACCTCCTTTATGCCCTCAGAGCCAAAAACACTCACTCTTTTAAACTGTGCTTCAGTCGACACAAAGAGGCTCTTTCAGATCTGCTGGTCAACAGGAAACCCACAAGTGGCATCTCTTCAGCAGACGTCCAAAGTCCAGCTGGGACAAGCTGTTTTTTTTACGGTTTGGGTCTTGTGATTTTGATTGGCCCTTTGGAATTTAATTTGCCCAATTGTCTGCATTGTACAGTAAGATCACAAGGGGTATTTTGATTGCTGTGAAAAATTCTGTCAATGCATTGTTCTTGTCTTCAGACTGGCAAAATGTCTCCAAAGAGACACGAGATGTTTTTTTTTTTTTTCATAACAGGAACAAACATGTCAAAGCTTCAGCTGGAGATTAGAAACGGCATCAGCAAAGGCTGTGAAATGACACTTCAGAAATACCACACCCTGATCTAATTCCTTCATGTTCTGCCTTAGTGATTCTGTTAACATCGCACCATCAAAGCTAACTAACGAAGGTCTCATTTACTCCTTATATTATAAGATGTGTTTACCTCAATCTAATGGCAAATGAGGGATGGCAAATATACAGTTTTATTTCAATAGGGTTTGGTATCGTTTGGTTTTTTTTTTACAATGGTTTTAAATTTACTTTATTTACAAGACTAACCAAAGTGCTTTACGTTAGCGGTGCCAAATCAGTATTTTTAAAACAGTACCAATTTCTAACCCGATACTTAACTTCTTTGGTGTGCCTTTTTATTGAAATGACTTGAATTAAACATTACTAAGGTTTTAATAAATGTAAAAAATAAATAAATAAATAAAAAGTGTACAAAACCACAAACTTACATTTATATACACTATAAATTACGTCCGTTAAATTACAGAAATTTACCGTAAAATAACGGATATTAAATTACAGAAATTTACCGTAATTTTTTTTTTTTATTTCTGGTAAATTTCTGTAATTTAATATCCGTTTTTTTACAGTATATTTCTGTAATTTAACTGCCGTTATTCTACGTTTTTCCCAGCTGCCGGAAATAAACAATAAAATTACGGGTTTTTTTTACAGTGTATGGTAAAATACCACAGACTATAAAATACACAAGACGTGTCCAAGTTTTGAATAGGGAAAAGTGTAACGGTCCATATGGCGAATGAAGCTTCGCCTTCTAGTACAGGAGCCAGTCAATGATTGATATAACTGAGGATTCTGCGGGAGAGGGGCTCCGACCAGTCTTGAGTTTCTGCAGATTTTGTGTGATTCGAATGTTTAGAAATGAAGCTAAATAGACAGTTGTTTAGGTTTATTACTGATTCCTAATGTGAAATGTAATTATAACCTTGGCAAGCAATTTTGGAGAATTTGTTTCCCCATTCAAACAGAACGCCCGAGTATACTGGACGAGAGGGGTTTCAAAGACGACTGACAAGTGAAATTACTATGGTTTTGGTAGTAAAGCATAATAACCACAAAATGAACTACAGTTTTTGTAGTGAAACCATAGTAACCACAAAATTAACTATAGTTTTCCTATGGTTTTATAGTAAGTTATCATAACTACAAAATCAACTACAGTTAAACTATGATTTTACCATGGTTTTGTAGTAAACCATAGCAACCACAATATTAAGTATAGTACTTTGGATTGTGTAGTAAACCATAGTAACCACAAAATGAACTAAATGAACATTTCATTTTATTTTAAAATTAACATTTAAATTTTTAAACTTTAATATTACTTTATGCAATTGCAATGCCTTGATTATAGTAAGGTTAGTACACAGTCATAGCCATAAATAGAATGGTGCTAATAATTGGCGTAATTTCTTTCGGTGTTTCGTTGTTCGTCCTTGCTTTCCTCTTTTTCGGTTTCAGCCAAGTATTTTCATTTCGATGCATCCCTAAACATAATATTTTGCTCCTTAAAAAGTACTTTTAAGCTTGCAACTTTTATCCACCGTTTCTGCCTGCATTTCCACAGTGCTGTGTAAGTGTCCGCTCATCCAAATGACAACGAAAGTATTACTGCAAACCATGACGTTAACTAATATAAAACATGTAATCTGAAAAGATAAAAAAAAACATAAAACAATAGACATTTTATGCCATATTGGCATCATGAGTTTTAGTACCCAAAGCTACATTTATTCAAATTGGGTAAACTACACAAGCGTAAAAGACCCCAAAATGTTGGCCTTCTGATCTAATGGGTTGAAGCAGTTCCTAAAACTTTCATTACATGTTTACTGCCTGGGGATCTGAATTTGAACTCTAACACAGTTGCATTGCGCAAATGTTTACACAAGCATTAGATGTTTGCTTTTCTGACTAATGTAAATGAGCAAAGGTTTTACCGTGGGCCAGCAGTGAAGCCTGTTTCTTCTGAACGTTTCTCAACTGCGTTTCATTAAGACTGATGAGAGTCTGCATATTTACTAGGGATGTCACAATATTCAATATAATATTGAACCGTTCGGTACGGCCTCAACAGTCACGTGACCTGCGTGGAGAGCTAGCGGGCAAAAAAACAATAGGTTGTAATGGCAGCTACACTGGGATCTCCATAGAGATATGAGATATGATCACAAACTGTAAATTGTGGGCACTTGCATGTCGATGTCAGAGCTCCAATTCTTACATCTAACGATATCTTTTGGATATTCCCCAGCGATTTATTCATTAGTGACAATGTTAAATTACGTAAGTATCTGCCTTTATTTTTGGTGTCGGTTTCATTTACTTAGATTAATATTTGCTGGTAGAAACTGTGACCTAAAACCGAAAAAAATCATTAGTCTGTATTGTTGCACCCCTAATATAAACCATGTAAGCAGAAATCCACACATTAACAGGCAGAAAATAAGAAGTGGTATGGTTTTAATAACCATGAAGAACCTCTATGGAATTTTTATTAGCATGGGGTATGTGTTAAAAACAAAGGATGATGGGAAAAGACTGTTACTTCTGTTGTTCAGTTTTTGCTTCATTGGCTTCACATCTCTGTATCCAACAGAGAAATGATAGCTAAAATGAAACGTCTGACTATTTGCACTGCCGGTGGTCATTTCCGATCGCACAGAACTCAAAATAATTTGTTCTCACATTTCCGAGAACTTCAAACTCCAAAGGGTTTCAGCAAACATCAGCTCTGATGAAAGCTCATTTAGTCTCACAGCGAGAAAAGCAGCGGTGATTACCTGTGATGAAGCCAGCGGGTGTTGGGGTGAGACTGTGAAACTGCTGGTCATGTTTGGCTCTCTCATCCACAGATATTATCCATGTATCCGACCCCCCTGCGTAGACAGACAAACATCAGCATGAAGCTTTAATGTATTTAATCAGCCATCATTAAATAGACAGACCACGGCTAAAAACAAATAAACTCTTATGATTTATTGAGTCTTATTGGTGAAAGACAAAAAGTAACAATGTTTTATGCATAAAAATCATAAACCTACAGTTTTATATCAGGTTCACACCAAATGCAAATAGAACATTTACAATGAGTACATTAGACACCAATAATCTGATTAAACATGATTAAGACGATACTCTGACAAAGAGTCAGAGCAATTTTTGATTCCCTTAATCCGACTTAAGTCATAATCTAACTAAACAGAAATCAAATTAAGACATGTGGAGTATTCCTATCTTAGTCGCATTACTGAAGTGCAGTACAGTACAGACAAGTAAATACCTTTAAGGGGTGGTCCAAAGTGTATTTTTAAGGTTTCGTTGTGTTTATAAGATGCAATGCAATGTCTGCTCATGCCTCATTTGTATATAAAAACAATCATGTTATTTTTTCATATAAATTACTTTGATTATATACAGCTACTTAGCTAACATGCAAATGACATTTTTCATATTTGTCATATTTACTAGTTCCTCAGGAAGGTCCACCCTCAAGAGGCTCTGATTGGTCAGCTAGCATAATGTGCTGTGATTCGCGGATCAAAATGAAATAAACAGCGTTTTATGGCCTAATTTCACTGAGTGGTACAGTACGGTACGGTTCAGTTCAGTACATTTTTATGGCAGTTTCCACTGTCAAAAGGCGTACCGAACCGTACCATTTTTTGGTCACCCTTTGCAAAGGGTACCACGGGAACCAAAAGGCGGAGCTAGACGCACAGCTGAACAATATTGGTTTACAGAGATATGTCATTCGCTCGCGCAACAAGCCAGAATGAAAACAAACGAATCACAATGTATTAAATACACAGCCGAGACATTACAACATAATAATATATACATATAATAATCGACCCGAGCTCAAACAAACCTTGTTGTCATCTTGATGAACAGCCACAAAGCCAAGAAGAGCAGAATCTACCCTGTGCCCTGTAGGTTTTTACGAGCCTGTCTGAAGCGCGAGCGGTTGACGCTTTCGCGCTTGTGTTCACGTGTGCGTCTATATTTAAAATAACAAACTCCTTGAGCTGATGATAATAACGTGCATTTGATTACTGACGTGCTTTTGAAAATCAATCCTTTCAGAAACTGGCAAACAATAAAATTCGATAAAATTAATCATTAAACATTACAAATGGTAAATATTTTTTAGCCTGAATGCTTTTAAAACCCTCACACTTTTACAGAACTCAAAAAACACTTGCAAAATGATTAATTTTAATCCAGACTCAACATTGTGTATACTCGCGATGTGAATATTCCGAATGATGACATTGCGATATCGATGCTGAAACAATATATTGTGCAGCCCTAATCAAGATAATACAAAAAAATATTTGAATTGAACGTTTGTCTTTTGTGATCCCACTGTGTGCTACTCTAAAGTCAAAAAGAGAAACAGAAAGTGAAATGCACTAATGGAAGCCTGTAAATGACTGACAGCCAAGGAGACAGCAGTTCTGTGAGGGCGTTTCTCTCCCATTCATTGATTCTTTCAGACACTCACTGACTCACTTCAATTCATTCTCTCTCTCTCTCTCACACACACACACAGCACTCCATGCACATCCACCCACCTGACTTCACACAAACAGTCACGCGCATCAGTCTGTCTGTCAAAGCATCAACTCACCTCCGAAGGGTGTGGGAAACTGAGCCATGGTTCAGTCCGTCAGCTGCCGTCCAGCCGCAAACTCCTGCAGAACAAAACACAAAGATACCTTGAGCTCTTTCACTCAAACATCCTCTGAGAAACGACATAAAGAAACACAACTTGTTTATCCTCCTGAAACAAAACAACTCCTTGGGGACAAAGAGGAAGAGACTATTTGTGTGAGCCTCTTTTGACCGGCAGAAAACCTGTTGCAAGCAAACACAGATCATCCACCAAATGAATTTCTACTTGAGTATGGGTCAGCTACGTTTTTTTTGGTTGCCTTATTAGTTTTAGCTTATTGTTTGAAAATATTTACAGCTTAGCACAAAATCTTTATTGTAACGTAACGTCTTCTTGAGGAAGAAAAAAAAATGTACGTCTAAATAATGAATAAGGAATCCATTTGATGGATGGATCACTGTTATTTGCTAAGTTGCCCTTATTTCCATGAAAATAAAGGCTGATTTATACTTCCGTCAAGCGAACATAACATACTGCCAGCTAGCGTTTCGGAAGTGTTATTGCAGAGAAACACATACAGCATGCAGAAGTATAAATGCACAGCTACGCACAAGGCAGGCACCGTGGATCACACCTATCACTCATCCCAGAAGAATAAACCAGCCTTAAGGAGTAACACGGTGTCCTAACAACATGCGACACAATGCTGCGACATCGGATAAAAGATTTCTTTTACATCTTAAATAAGTTTTAGTTCTATGCGAAAGGACAAAATTTATGTTTTCGTGACGTCGCACCAGAACAACAGCATAAACTACTATGACAAACATCAACTCAGGTACTGATTAAGGGTTTTATTCAGTGTAAAATGCTACTAAGTACAGTGGTCCCCCGTTATTCATGGAGTTACATTCTAAAAACAACATGCAATAGGCGAAATCCGCGAAGTAGTCACGTTATTTTCACAATTATTAAAGATGTTTTAAGGCTGTAAAACCCCTCAGTACACGCTTTATACACTACTCTCGGACAAGCATTAACATTTTCACACTTTTCTCTTATTTAAAACTCTCAAAGTTAAAACTTTTATAGAAAAATAAGTCCAATATTATAGAATGAAACCAAAGCTCAAAACATGACATTTTCATTTATTTAGTCCGCAACGGCGCCATACAGCCGCATAACTTCTACCTTTCTTTAGCATGTCCAGAAGTTCAACATTTTGTGTGATGGTTAGCATCTTCCTCTATTGGGTGCTACCGCAGGTGCCTTTGATGGTGCAGAACGTAAAGTAGACAATGTGGGGAAAAAACTTGCAAACATACAGTCCAGCACTTCAGAGTCACACGTCTAGCGATCGAAGATTGATGTAAATTTGGCAAGCTGAACGCATTCTTTACTGTACAGGAGACACGGCACTGAGAACATTGATCAGCCAGTCAGGACACAGATTATATTTTGTTCATTTATGGTGTAAATATTATACTGTGAGCAACTGATCCAAGTTTCAGCTTGATTTTCTATTGGAAAAGTCTGGCAAGATGCTTGTTGCTAATAATCTTTCAGTTCGCTAAATTGTGTGTTTATTTTTTAACCAAGTCCCCATCAAACATTTTCATTCTTTTTCCGACCGTACATAACGATGCATTTAAATCACAATATGGAAAATAGACAGCCACTGTCATCATTTCAGTACAGCTTCAAGAGGAAGTAAAAACAAGTTACTTCTTAGAGAAAAATTCTAGTGTTGCAGTTGTTCTGTAAAGTATGCATAAGCACATACCTATGCTGAGTTGTTGCAGTTCTCATTTTCAATCAAAATGAAAACAAGCCCTTCAGGCCCTGTCAACATGGAAATGCGTTAAGCTGTATATGCAAAAATTTTGTATCATCTTGCATTTCGTCCAGATAGATCCCGTGTTTTAAAAGAGTGAATCTGCTATTTTTTGAAAGTGGATAATCGACACCCTTGCATTTTCGTGCAAACAGCCAATCTGAATGTTTTGTGAAATTATGACATCATCAGCCCATGTCTCGACCATAGTCATGTTCATTTGTGGAAGTTACTTAATAGCTTTACTAAAATGCATTGACTAAGTTTCTCTCATGCTGTCTTGTATGCAGACCGAAAGATTTATTATATTTAAGTCTTCTTCTCTGTTTTTTTGTGCATCTCTGTGAGAGAATTACATCCTCTATACTGGTTTAGAATATAAACAACATTGTTTTAGCCAGTTTCAGTATGTAATGGAGTATATAATGTAGTACTATGCAGATACTTTTTTTTGAGATGAGGTAAAAAAGAAATTGGAGCTCTGGCTTTGTGTGGATGTAGGTTCAGTCTAGGACTAGTTATCTCCCAGCTGTGTAAACGCACTGCGAGAATTCTCTCCATCTCTCTCACACATACACACACACACACACACAAACACACACATCTCCAGCAGAGACACCCAGGGGCACCTTGGCCAAAGTATTTTAATCAGTGCCAGACTGCTCTCTCTCTCTCTCTCTCTCTCACAAAAAACTCTTCCTCCACCCTTTTCTTCATTTCTGTTGCTAAATAATGGAATTCATTGCTCTGCCACAAAGAAGTCCAATCGTAGTGCAAACTGAAAGAGTTTTACAAACACAACACAAACAAACATGCTAATCCAAGCACTGGGAAAATATGTTGTAGTAATGCTGGAAAAGTACAATGTATGATCAGGACATTTAAAGTCATAATAAAATCAAAACTGAAAATTCTCGTTTTTAAATGGAATATTAATCCTGCCTTTACACCAAGCGGCAACCTCCCGCTCTCCCTCGGGAAGCCAATACGGAAGTAACTAAGACTTGCAATTCATCGAAAATTCCGCTAGTCCTGGCTGTCCTGGCTCCATAATAGAGCAAATCTCCAATGAGCCCACTGGCGAAATGGCCAATTTTACAGCAGAAAAAAAGGTGTTTACAGCCTGGTACAAAGAGCGATTTTGGTTCATATAGCTGATATTACCCTTCATGACAACTGTGAGGGGGGTGAATTTTTTTATAACTCATCCGTTTCCTTTATATTAAGCTAAATTAAGTTTGCATAATTAAGGGCGTGGCCACTTGAGTGACAGCTAGTCGCGCTGGTCGCCGTCACGTCACCTCAGCTGATTCCGCCTGATTCAACGTATTTTTGTGTTGTTTTATATGGCTTTACACAGTCAGTCGCCTTTTGGAATTGTTTCCTGCAATTATCAGATAATATGGCATGCTGTGTGCGCTTAATTGTGCTCACAAACCATTCACGTGGACTCACGTTTCCCAGGTGAGTGAAATTATATACTTATACCATCTCTATAAGTGTAATTGCTTTATTTAGGATAATTTATAATGTTCTTCAGAACTCTAATGCACTCCAGAATCTGACAGATTGATCAGCTGTACCCTATAAAATCGCCATTTGAAGCGTTGTCATACAGTGTTCTGCCTGGATTTCATCAATAGTCCTGCATTTACTAACACAGACTATATCTGAAGTATTTGGATGTAATCCGCACTTTCTTCCTGTTGAAAAACGTCTTAAGAACGATTTTAAGTGGCTTGATGTATTACAGCAGTGTTTTCAACAGACTAAACACTTTATTGATATAGTGTACAACCAAGCACGTGTGTTCAGAACACAAACGAGTCGCAGGTAATGAAATATGATGTGTTTCTCCCATAAGAAAGCTCTTAGCTTAATGCCAGCATGAGTCCCGTAGCTCCGCTCATGCTCCGCCCACGCTCCGCCTCTTTGCCCTTGTTTGGTATGCCTCGGTTGGTGCGATGACGCGCGAACAAAATGGCGACGGTTGGCCACGCCTACTAGTGGCTTCTTTTGGGTTCATCAGAAACCTATGGGTGACGTCACGGATACTACGTCCATATTTTTTACAGTCTATGCTTTACACTCATCAACAGCGGGACCTTGATGCATAAGGACATGCATGTGAGAATCTGTTAGAAAATGAACTTCCTGACTGAGACTGAACACACAAATGTAATCTTACTGCAACAACACACGCATCTTTCCTCTCTGTTATAAACAAACAGCATCAGCACAAATACACCAATATGCAACAGGAAGCTTTTGCTCCAGATTGTTCTGAACATGCTCAGAACCCCAACGTCAACGCTTGCGTTAATATTCCACTGATATGCCACAGCATTATTGAAGTGAAGCATCACATTTCTTTTGCTGTTATTTGCTTGTTAAGTCATGACGTATCGGTGACGTATGCAATACCGTTTCCGGGTCCAAGCCGTTACTCATTTGAATTGCGAAAATGTTCGTTTATGACCCCTTTTTAGTCCTATCACACATTAACGTGATTTTTATATAAAATCATGGTGTACACAACAGCCTCTGGGCTTGCTGCAACACAAATACCAAAATTTTAACAATTTATAAAATACTAATCACTTTCTGCCCATCGGATATTAGGTATGGATATTTATATTGCGAAGTATTATCGGAAGTATTACTTCGCTTTGTAAATGTTTATTATTACCATTTGATAAGTGTCCCCATACAGTCTGATAGAGTGCTTGGACCCGGAAGCCCCTTCGCATGACGTCACACTTAACAAGCGGATAGATTTTGTTTGCTGACTCTCAAATTGCCAAAGTTGTCAAAGGTATCAATAAGAAGAAAAAAACGTTTATCCTGAGGGTGAGTAAAATTAAGAGAAAATGTTTTGTTTGTTGTTTATGCTACCACTTTAAAGGGGACCTATTATACCTCTTATGTAAAATAAGTCTCTGATATCCCTAGAGTGTATATTTATATATTTTCAGCTCAAAATGCCCGACAAATACTGGTTTCGAACTCATTGAAACTGCCGCTTTTAGGCTTTGATCCAAATTGTGTCACTTTAAATTCAAAAGAGATTGTACTCTTTTTAAAGGTGGGTGGAGCTTCACATGCCTATGTGTCAGCATAGTGGCAGATTCAAAAACAAGACTAATGTCCTATGCTTATGAGGAAGAGTTTGTCATTTATAAACGGGGTTTTCCCATTCTTAGGACCCATACAAAAGGAAAATGTTTTTGCAGACCTTTTTTATGAAGTGTGATTATAAATAAAATACAATAAATACATTTTTACCATTGGAAGCTGGTTATATTAAGACTGTTGCCACACATTGGTGTATAAGCCCTCTTATAAAAGTGTTTTTTAATTTTCTTTTTTGCATAATAGGTGCACTTTAAGTTAGTACTAGAACTAATCTTATTCGTATATAGATTTTTGGAAAAAAAAATACACCGCTTTTTACGACACACAGACGTGATGAAAAACAGATATGCGCTGACATGGTTACTCAACTGCTGACAGCTTTTAATGACTGTTCTTCTGAAGAGCTGACAGAGAGCAGTGCAGAACCTGCAGCTGTGTGGAAATCATGATGTTTCACATTCACGTTGCATCACATCGCTCCGCCTACAGACTCTGCAAAAAACGCTGATCCGGATGCTTTATTTTCCCCTTTACACATTTGACATTTAAACGTGGAGTTGTTTCATGCTGAACAACACCAGACTTTTGGTAATTAACTGGTACACGCTTTAAGCTGAATTGTATTGTGAGCCGTGCTATTGTACAATTCTTATTTTACTGTGATTTCCAGAAATCCATTATGTCTGAATTGCACTGGCTCCAGGGTGTGTTTGTACTGTCTGTGGTTTAATCTGAAGCAATGGGGTTTTTCTCAAGATGGAGGACTAAGCCCTCCACTGAGAGCTTGACTCAATACTGAAAACATCCAGTTCCCCTGATTAAACAGGACACTGGTGAGTCAAACCATCTCTTTCACTGGCAGAGCGCAGTGTAAAACACTGCAGTGCTAGTGACACTGTCACACAGTAGAACCAGCCCCTGTCACGGCCCTGCTAATGACCGTATGTGTGTGTGTTGTCTTTGAGCATCTGACCTACTTTTTCCTGTCACCCTTTTTCTGATTCTAATGAAGCTTTTGCTCAGGACAATGCTCTAAAACACAGGCGTTTCTGAATGAAAGCCCAGGAAAGGGAAACGTTCTGCAGAACACACTGGAAACACAAGCAAACCAGTGTTTTAGAAGACCTGCACGTCTCAGACGAATTTAGATTCTCTCTTATTCATGAGCAGTCTCCCCCCCGCTGATCCAGAACTGAGTGGGGGGGCGGCAAAGGCAAGTGATGTCATGTGGTAGAATTGTGTCACTGGGTGAGGCAAACATGGAAAATAAAAACCTGTAAATCCTATATTTTCCTACTCACTGATTACTTACACTGCTGCTACATTTAATTCTCAGCATTATTAGGACGAATAAAAGGTTCCACATTTAGATTCAATCATCTGAGAGGGGCAACACGGTGGCGCAGTGGGTAGCACGATCACCTCACAGCAAGAAGGTCGCTGGTTTGAGACTCGGGTGGGGTCAGTTGGCATTTCTATGTGGAGTTTGCATGTTCTCCCCATGGTCATCTGGGTTTCCTCCGGGTGTTCCGGTTTCCCCAACAAGTCCAAAGATATGTGCTATGGGTGAATTGGGTAAGCTTAGTGTGTATGGGTGCTTCTCATTGATGGGATGCAGCTGGAAGGACATTCACTGCGTAAAACATATGCTGCATAAGTTGCCGGTTCATTCTGCTGTGGTGGCCCCTGATAAAAGGACTAAAGCGTAAATGAATGACTGAATCAATCCATCAATCAATCATCTGAGATTAAAAGGTTTATTTAATTCAGAGGTTCATTCAGACTTTATACATTCATTCATTCATTTTCCTTTGACTTATTCCCTTATTTATCAGGGATTGCCACAGCAGAATGAACTGTCAACTAGAGCTGCACGACATTGGAAAAATCTAACATCGCCATCTTTTTTTTTCTGTGATATATACTGTATTACGATAGGAATACAATTTCACAGGATAAGTTGAATAACTATTTGGAAAGAACTTATCATTTTAGATAATTGGGATGATTCTGTAGGGGAGTGCATCTGCATAAAATACCATAACAATCTACAATTTTTACTTCAATATTGAAAAATATACAAATGAAATGAACATTGTATTACGGTTTTCAGAGGAGTCAAATTGTATTTAGGTATAATTAAAGAATCAAATATAAAATAATACTGTGTAGTCTTCATTATAACAACAAAAAAAAATTAGAAAAAATTAATCATTGTTAATTTGTCAATGTTACTAACGATATAATTTCTAAGGCCAAAATGACACATAAATTACACAGTGAAAGGTCTTAAAAAACTCTTGCGAAATTATAAATTATAATCCAGACTTAACATTACAAATACTTGTGCGCACTGCACATCAATGGTACAACGATATATTGTGCAGCCCTACTGTCAACTATTCTAGCATATGTTTTATGCAGTGGATGCCATTCCAGCCGCAACCCAGTACTAGTAAACACCCATACACTCTCACATTCACACGTACATTCACACACTTCGACCAATTATTCAATTCACCTATAGCGCATGTCTTTGGACTGTGGGGGAAACCAGAGCATCCAGAAGAAACCCACGCGAACACGGTGAGAACATGCCTTCTTGCTGTGAGGCAACAGAACTAACCACTGAGCCATCATGCCGCTACTTTCAAAAAAATGTTGTAGAAATTTTTTTTCTAATAAATTTTTCTGCATTTTTTAGGTGTCACGTTGATGGTTATATTTAATTTTCCTCATTAAATTACTTCCTATCACAATGTTACATTTTTGCATAAATTTAGCATTTTCAAAAATTCTGCAAAAAAAGTATTTTTTATTTTTAAGTGTTGTTGGAAAGTCACTTGGATTTCCACATATGCACATAATGTTTCTCTACTAAAATGGTAAACATTAATTGAACTTTCATGTCACCTTTGGAGAAAGTCACCTGTTCACGTAATTATTTAGTGAGTTGACATACTAAACAGACACCAAGAGTGCCATGAGTGATTTAGCATGTCTGTGGTAAATTAAACTGTGCCATTTATTAACACAGAACATGTAGACTTCATATTTAAAAACCTTTTTTGTGGTTCAATATTCACAGACACAAATTCAGATCATGATTTAAGTGTTATTGGCAACTTCTAACTTATTAACTTAATTTCACAACACTATTTAGTGGACGTTGCTTTGTGTTCGCTACACTGTAAAAAAGAGAGATTTTTGCTGCTTGCTCAAACTACTTATTTAAAATGAGTTTAAACAACAACTCTGGAGATTTGGGGGGGGGGTAATTTTATCAAAATTACCTATTTTGATAAACATCTGAATTGGCAATCAATTTTTTATCCATCCATTCGTCCATTATCCATCCTAAACAAACAATATGAAAACACACAAACATCCAGCTGTGGATCCATTAGTCAGGTGATTTGAGACCCTGGGGTCAAAGGGAGTGTGAGTACTCATAGTGTCAACATCACACTCACACTCCTGTCTGCATTCCTTCCAAGAAGGCTTGGGGTTCTGTGTGAACAACTCGAGCCAAACTAACCCACACGTTCGCATTCCTCGCAGAAGCACAACAGTCTTTCCTGGCTTTGACTCCAAAACATGAGTAGATGGAAATACGGCAGATTGAAACTTCTACCCACAGGTCACATTCAGTGCAATACAGACATTTGAATCAAAAGATTCGGAGAATGAATGCAAATTCTACCTTGTCAACATCAATTCCAGATACATGGACCATTGCAGAACCACTGGTGAGCAAGAGCATGTGAGAATAAGATGAAGGAGTCAGCTTAGAGGCTTATGGTTCCACTGACGCCCCAAACACTTTATTCACCAATCAATGAATCACAATCCCATCCATATTTAAAGGGGTCAGGAAGTGAGATTTAAATTTTCACTTGAGCTTCTGATTTATTGGAGGTCATCTAACTAAAACAATACCCTGCAAGTATCAGAGCTAAAAACATCCTTGTTACTGAAATAAAAGCTTTTATTGACAGCAGACTCGGAAAACACCAGATCCCGAAATGTACCCATCTATGACATCACAAAAAAGGAAAACACTGATTTGCAACAAACAAGTTGTTAAAGATTTTTTTAATTATTTTTTTTTATGAATTTTGTATTGTTTTTGGATAAGAAGTCGTTGCATAAGCTTCTTTCAAAAGATACAGACAGCCAAAATTATGGAGTTTTTTTTTCCCTACATAATCTATAACCTATCGATTAGGCATCACTTTATTTATTTATCATTTTAAAATAAGATGTTCCTTTTTTTTTTTTTTTTTTTTTTTTTACATATGCACAATAATTGTTAATATTGAGTTTAAAAGACAAATAGGCTACAGATTATACATCAAGTCTGAAAAGAACTGATAAACAAAGACTTTTTCCCTCGTTTACCAGCATATAGTATAAATTCAAAATCACAATCGATAACTATCTTTGAGCCCTTTAAAATACCAAATATTTTAAGGGTTTCATTTTACATGTGCAAATAGTACCAACCTAAACGCATTAAAGGGACCTGCCGCACTTCTGTAAGAACATCAATACAATTATTTTATGTAATGAATACAACGAAAAGGCCAACATGTTTCACTTAAAGAACACACTAACAAAATTAAAGCAAAAACAAATACTGTATGCTATCATTTCAGAGTCTCACAACATATAACAGTTTCTCAAAGAGAGAATTTTAGATGATCATTATTTTAGATGTTTTGTTATTGTGATCAAACACAGATATTAAATATAAACTTTACAGTATTGAATGATCTCTTTACTTTCAACTAGTGTTGTCACGATACTAAACTTCGGTACTTAAAAGTAAGTAAAAATGTCAATTTCCTGCTAACATTTAAGCACTGTTGAGCATGTTCTTCAACACTGCTGATTTGCCATTGTGTTCACGTTCACGTGTTCGCTCAACAGAAATGACTGTGATTGGCCGTCAGTTCACTAGTTCACCGCTGATCACCGAGTGCAAACACAGGCCCCGTTTACACTAGTACGTTTTCGTTTAAAAACGCATAAGTTTTGCTACGGTTACGCCATCCGTCCACACTACGCCGGAGTTTTCGAGGTGCGAAAACGGAGCGTTTTAGAAACGCTGGAGAGGCCGTTTCCATTCTAAAACGCAGCCGCTGCGTCTCAGTGTGGATGGAGGAAGACGGATATCTTTGAAAACAGAGGCGTGGCTGCTGAGATCCGATACGTGATTGGGGCTTTGGGTCATTGCGTATCCTTTCCTTATTCGTCAAGCGCACGTGGCTATAACGTCACCGGCAGACGGCAGACCAGCCTTCACTGTAAACACGGTATTTTCGATAGCCATGGATGTTTTATATTCGTTTGTTACTTTAAGTAACAGATAGACCTCGTCGTCTGTCCACAATAAAACCTCTCTTGCTTTCTTTACAATCGCGTTCATCGTTCAACCAGCGTTTGTTGACTAACAATAACCAAATGCCGAGCGAGACGCGTGCTTCCTGTTTATACTTGAACACGCATGCTCAGAGTGCGGGAATGGTGCGCGAATGGTCACGTGATGTACGTTTCTGGTGGAGGGAGATCTGTTGAGGTCCGCTAGTGTGGACGCAGATCGTTTTCATGCTAAAACGCCGTTTTTAAACTAAAACGCACTAGTGTAAACGGGGCCACAGATACACACCCTGGAGTGTTTTTAAGCAGCATGTGTCAACACATCAGTGTGCACCACCTAAAATCTGCATATCCCAAGAGCTGGCCTCAAAACCCGGTTAGAATAAAATGCAATGTAATGTGTATTTATAAAAAATATAATTTTTTTTCATTTTCAAGTTTTTGTAAGTAAAAACCACAAAAAAAACAAAAAAACAAAAAAAAAAGCCAGTTCATAGCCCTTTAATGCAGTCCAGACTTGTGAAGGAATCCAGCTTTTACCATCACTGACAGCAAATCATCCTAACCGATATTTCATAACATCCTTAAGCACTTTCGCATTGCTCATGATTCGGGGTCTAAACCAAAAATTTGACCTCGGATCATTTGTTCAGTTCCATCTTGAAGCATTTAGTGAAGGCCGTAAACAGAAGCAGAAGTGCTTTCTCTGCTGCTGATGTAGGCAGAACAGCTCAGCCGTAACACTGAGAACAGAAAGCACATCTTCAATGGATATTACCGCTTCTGTCTGAGCAGAATCTGAGCCTGGCTCAGGCGACACTGAGAAATTCACCCATGAGACTAAAACAGCTTCCGGAAGAGGACCAGAACTGTTGTGCTGCTCTCCAATGATAAGACAAGGTTACAGTGCTCTGTGCAAGACACCACACACACAAACACACACTATTCATGGCTAATAACATGCTAAATAATACTGTTAACAAACAATGCAGTACTAAGGTTGATAATAGGGGGTATTCAGAGCACAATACGCATTTTGACAACAAAAATATGAGAATCGTCAACAACTTTAAGGAAATAACAAGTGATTTTAAATGCAACTCTGAACTAACAGACCACCAAACAGTTACTGCTATATCTTTAAGCAAAATACAAATATTGAAAATGACATATTTTCAGGGTAAGACTAGATCATAAGGCTTCTCTAAGGATGTGTATACATTAATCAGACAGTAATCGCTTAGTTGAGTTGATCCCAAGTTATTAAGATACACATGCTCTTTCATAATGAATTATGCCTTTAAAAAATCGTAATCCCTTCTCTGCACAAGTTATAAGCACAGGGGTACAATCACTTGCAGCAGATCTTCCTTTGTGCGTGTGTGAAAGGTGAATTCCTGGCACTGTTTTGACATCTTTTAGAGATCTCGACTGATAAAAATGCTGATCATTAGAGATGCTCTGATCAGCTTGTTTGGCGCCGATCACCAATTACAGATCACCAAGATCATGATCTGCTGATCACTGCCGATCACACAATGGCAGGGGAATGAGAATCTTTTATCTATAATCTACTACTAGTTAATGGAAAAGATACTAGTATTTAAAAAATAAGCACAAGTAACATGAAAATAGATACTAGTAAGGGCTATAGATTAAATGTCAAAACGGCTTGCCATACATGCAGAGCAAACTGGAGAGTGTGTGCCACACGGCAGGCCAGGGAAAGCTGCGTCTCTCATTGCTTCCTGCATGTTTTTGACATTTTTCTGTTAAAATTGCATGGATTTTTACTCTTTCGATCCCCTGTGAATAAAGCATGCCGCTAAATGGGTTCACCAAAGCCTCTGCAGAACGTGACCCTGTGAAATCCTGACAGTGTAGCACAATGTTGTGTCTTTCGAAGTTTAGGACAATAAAGTGTGCTGTTAAGCTTAGCGGGGACATTGGACAGGCGTCTGCATTCCACATATCACAGGTTGTTCGTCGAGGCAAATGAATTCCATAATTCTGAACGTGATGTCTTTCCACCTCGTACTATCCCTGCTGTATGGTTCACGCTGTTTAAATGCATCACTCACAGTCGGCTGGATGAGAGACTGGGATGTTGTTGGCTGGTATGGCGTGTTCTAAGATGCCTAATCATGTTAATAATAATAATAATAATGATAAGTTTTATTTATATAGCGCCTTTCCATAGCTCAAGGCACTTTACAATTTTTTTTTTAACAAAATAAATAATACAAGCAGAAATTGAGAGAAACAATAAAGAGGTAGAGAAAACATTAGACAGGTATGATATTAGGCTTGCAAACATACAAGGAGTCAAAAATAACAAACTGGAATTACAAAACAAGACCTACGAGACAAATATGTAAAGTTGGGTCAAAAAAGTGGTCAGTTTAGCAATGAGAAGAGTGACATTCAGAGAACAAGTGAGTTTTAAGTAATGATTTGAATTCTGAGATATTATTTACAGAGCGGAGTGAATGTGGTAGAGAGTTCCAGAGTTTGGGTGCAATGACATTAAATGATCTGCCCCCCATTGAAAAGAGGCAGTACCGAGGGACAGCAAGAAGGCCAGAGTCAGAGGAGCGTAGTGAGCGAGTAGGAATGTAGGGGACAAGCATGTTGCAAAGGTAAGAGGGGGCTAGGCCATTAAGGATTTGAATACAAGCCGGAGAAATTTGAATTTAATGCGGTAAATGCCGTTGCTTGCTTCCACTTCGAGCGATTTCTTCACGACATACATTGCGAACGGCTAACTTTACATTATTGGACACTTTGAAAAAGATGGGGGAACTCATGTTGCCACTAGTAAGCTCTGCTCTGCTGTTGTTTACATGTGCGCCGTGCATGCACGTGTGAAAAGGTCATGCGAGTAATTTACGTCAAGTGATTGGCTTTTTTGATCAGCGCTTTTGGGGTTAGCCGATCAAGTTATTTTTAGCCAATATCGGCTGATCGTGATCAGTGGCTGATCAATCGGAGCATCACTACTGATAATCAACAGATATAATTACATGCATGTTCACCCACCATTCAACATCGTTTTGGATGTTTGCTAAGTTCTGTTAAAGAATTGAAAGTTTTATAGGCCTTTGGCAAGGTTGACATTTGTGTAGAATTGCTCGGATACGTGTAAACGCAGACCTTTTTGGAAACGTTGTTGAGAAGTATTAACTATTCAAAAAGCAAGGGAAAGATTTTCCAGTTTTAGCTACATCGTTGTCGTATGGGCTAAAAGATCAACATGTTCAGCAAAAAGCAGATGGGAATAACTGAAATGATTCAGGCCTACTGGGGCAGACCGCTGGGGTGAGAGTCTGAGGGTCCCTCTCTCTTCCTGTTAACCTAATGGCCCGTTTCCACTGAGTGGTACGGTACGGTACGGTACGGTTCGGTTCGCTTTTAAGGCCGTTTCCACTGTCTAAAAGCGTACCGAACCGAACCGTACCGTACCACTTTTTAGTCACCCTTTGCAAAGGGTCCCAAGCGTACCAAAGCGAGCTGTAAGGCGGAGCTAGACGCGCAGCTGAACGCCATTGGCTTACAGAGATACGTCATTTGCTCATGCAACAAGCAGAATGAAAACAAAGGACCCGCCATGTTTAATACACAGCCGAGAGACAATGGTCCGAAATAATATCAGCATATAATAGCGAGCCATGGTCGACCCGAGCTTAAACAAACCTTGTCGTCGTCTTGAACAGCCACCATGCCGAGAGAAGAGCAGACTTTTATGGGATTACGATCCCATAAACGCGAGTGGGCGAGTGGTTTCGCTTTGTTGCTCGCGTGCGCGTCAATGTTTGAAATAACAAAGTTCTTAACCTGGACTAAAATTATTATTAACTCGGAATGACGGACTTACTCTCTAACGAGAGAATAATGACGGATAGGCTACATGTACTGGTGAAGATTAAAGGCACAGATGAGAGGTTTGCACAGACGGGGCTCTTTCGTATTGTTTTTGAACCTAAATGAGGCATACATGTCTGCTGTGTCTTGTTTTTCTGTAATTTAGTAACATCGGAGACTGTGTACGGGCTGTGTGTGTTTATATATGCTGCATTTATTTACTTATTTGATATAATCGTGGACCGTAGGCTATTTCGCATCATTGATCTGCAGTTATAATCAGATCATGTTCAGTCAGTAATGAACACTTATACAGCAGTGTTTATGTGTATAATAAAGAATCTGTTTTGTGAGAAGTGCTTCTCGTATGATTTGTGAATGACCCATAAAGCTTTACTGTAGATATTTCCTCGAGCGAAAAATGACGTCGACAAACTTTCTGTCGTACACCACGCCCACCAAAAGAGTACCCTTTTGCAGTGGAAACGCAAGCCTGATAAAGGTGACCCGTACCGAACCGTACCGTACCGTACTGTACCACTCAGTGGAAACGGGCCATAATTATCTAGACAAAAAAGCTGCTTCTGAGCCAACGATCGTACAAAGAGAAACAGATTACAAAGAGAGCAGCAAAAGGGCAGAGCGAATATCAGCAGTGAACAAAAAAAAAGAGAGAGACCAGCCACGCACACACATAGTTGGCCTATCATTCATCCTGCTGAGACCGAGCGGTGCACAGTGGATTGCGGATCTCTTTTATCTCGCACCCCAGACTAAACCTCTGCCGTTCACCTGTGGGGGATGGGGAATAGAGAACGGAGAATCTATGGATGGAGGAGAGGCAAGTGGCCAGATAAACTTGAGGTTGCAAAAAATAAAAAATAAAACACACACACACGCACGCACGCACACACACACGCACACACACAGCCCCTAATGACTCATGAACTGCACAGCCTAACAATAAGCTGCTCTTGAGCCTGCACTTAAAACAGAGGCTTCCAAATGCAGCGTTATCCTCATCTAAACGTCGCTCGGAGCACCATAGACACTGGCTACGTTTACAGTAAGATTACTTCCAGATTAAAGGCCATTTTTCTGATTAAATTTTTTTTGATGCTATCAAAAACGTTTACATGCTCCACCGCTATTGGAATATTCCTGTGTAAACGTAATAAGAGCAAACAAACAGTGCAATTTTTTTTGGTTCCCCTGACTAAACGCATATTCACAAATGTGAAGGATGTGCTGTTCAGTTTCACTTTGAAGTAAAACCATAGTGTTTTTTTTAACCATACTGACACTGACACCTCCAACAGACATAAAGAAGTTGCACAATCAACTAAAATGTAGCTTGAACTGTTTTTTATGAATGGGCAATATATGAAATCACCCAAATTTATTGAGGTCATGTCCATACACACACACACACACACACACACACAAATACATATACACACATATGTGTGTGTGTGTGT
>CAIGQQ010014565.1:0-11944 GCA_903798035.1 Danio albolineatus
TTAAAAAAAAAATGTATATATATATATATATACATTTTTTTTTTAAACATGGCATTTAAAACTACCCACACACACACGCATGTGCACACACACAACTTTTACACATTTCAAGTGGGACAGTTCAAGAGTCTTACTCAGTTTGCTTTTTCATCAGAACACCCTGAGTCTAATTCTGTCTTACATTCATGGACTTCCAAAAATAGGTTGTGCCAATCCCTCACATTCAACTACAGGACATTCCAGACTGGCTTCTGCAAACTCTAAAAACTAACCTATCTATTGCAAATCTGATGAAGGCAGTGCACTGAAAAAAGTTTCAGTGTTTTGGTGTGTAACATGCCAACATAAACAAGAATATTGTAAATCTTCCAGTTTCAGACAACATTGGATAGTTGTGTCTGTGTTATTGTCACACCACAATAACAGCGAAAATTAATTTAAAAACATTTAATGTCTGTAATGAGTAACAGGGTTTATTTATTCTACTTCACTCTATATGTTCATACATATACATCCAACCTATAAGAATAAATTAATAGATTAATAAATATTTAACACCCAAATGATGGAGAACTTACAGTCATTTTATTGGCACATAACCATATACCAACTCAGTTTAGACTGTGTTGCTAACTGGTGGACATACATGCAGGTTTACCTACCAGTGCCAATTATTGACATTTGTTGCGTCTGCTCTTTCTTCCACAATCCACCGCGGGTCCCCTTCTCCCCATTTGGCCATGACAGAATTTTTATGACAATACTGAAATACTCTGATGATCTCCGGACACGAAGGTAGCGCACAGATTGTCAAATGTAAATTCGTGAATTACAGCATAAACATATTCAGCAGGAGCTCAGCTGATTTGCTGGGTCGATCGAGTTGATTAAATATTAATGATGTAATGCAGGAACGCTGAACCAGTTAGCCAATACAAAAACAAAACCGAGCAAAAACCGAAAGAGCAAAAGACAAACGCGCACGTATGGAGGTTATTTGTCCGCTTAAGTAGTCGTCAGCTGTCCCCCAAGATCTTTATTAAGCCCCCGTCGAAAGTACCAGAACCGGAACTGGGTACAGAAGCTTCCTCTAGAAGCGAGAACCCCGCAGACCACCTAAGCAAGAGATCCATTACCTCATTTAAAAAACTCACAGCCGAAATATGACCTTTCGATATCACTGACAACTTGACACCTCATCAAAACCGATTACTGAAAGTGCATGTAGTGCACTTGAGAATATATCATTCTGTGAGTTTTAGCCTATCAACACAAGTTTAAAATAGGCTAATACCTCAAGATGTGAATAACTCATATCACCCAAACTCTAGAATATGAAAGCTATTTATTCATTCATTTTCTTTTCGGCTTAGTCCCTTTATTAATCCGGGGTCGCCACAGCGGAATGAACCGCCAACTTATCCAGCATTTGTTTTTTATGCAGCGGATGCCCTTCCAGCCACAAAACACATGGGAAACACATCCATACATTCTCATTCACACATACACTATGGACAATTTAGCTTATCCAATTCACCTGTACCGCATATCTTTGGACTGTGGGGGAAACCGGAGCACCCGGAGGAAACCCACGCAACCACGGGGAGAACATGCAAACTCCACACAGAAATGCCAACTGACCCAGCCGGGGATCGAACCAGCGACCTTCTTGCTGTGAGGCGAACGTGCTACTCACTACGCCACCCTGGCGCCTGAAAGCTATGTATCATATTTTTATTGTAGTTACATAGATATGAGCTCAAAAATGCTCTTTGAGCATATGATCTTTATGTAAATCATCTATATTTAATCACTTATATAAACCTGTAGGAAATTAACACATATGTTTAAAAGCATAAACTTAGTTAATGTCTTTATTTATAATGTCAAGAAGATGTATCTTGATGAACACTAAAGAGAAGATATCTATTTTAGACTTTTTGCTCAGAATGAGGCCTGTAATGCTTTACTGTATTACTGAAGACTTGAATATTTGATTTTTAATTCTTTTAAAGTCGATATATGTTACTCTGGTAAGACTGAATGTTTTACTTATATTAACCAGAATTAGAATTACGGTCTTGTTTCGGCGCCTATAAACTATTTGGCAGAAAACAATCTCAAAACAAGCATAGAAAGCAGCTCTCTGAGAGAATAGGATCTGTAATAATTTTAGAGTAAACTGCACTTCATTCGGACAGTTCATAATGTGACCAGCAGGTGGTGCTGTAATAAAGAGTCTGATCTAGATCTTCCGGACTTGAAAAACATGCTGTTGTGTAAGAAAATGCAGTGGATTTGCTTTTGCCTTTGACGGTCATCAACCCACTCCCACAGTCATGTAATTTGAAAATGTGGGTTCAGGAGAGCTGTTAGCTTAGAGTTAATATAGGCCTAATAATTACATTTATTTGATAGTAGGCTAATATGTAATATACAAATTGTAATAATTTAAAATGCATTGAGTAAATTATAGATGAAGAAATAACTTTGATGGTGTAAACAAGTACAAGCAGACTGCTATCAAGCCTCCTTTCTGGACCAACATAGGAAATCCCATGAATTATTCAGAGGAAAATGACAGGTGAACATATCATGCAGTCGGTCAGACCAGCTGAACAGGAAGAAAATGTGTAGTTTTGCTTTGTATGCAACATCATATATTATGTAAAGTGATTACATAAAATAGCATTGATACGAGTAGACCATGAAGGTTAAAATTGAGTGAACTAATACAGGCTAATCATTCAAAACTAAACTAAAGTTTTTTGTATATTTGTAATAAAATAAAAATTACTTAATTTTTATCTCTAATGTATCTATTTTCTTTATCATTTGATCAGTTTACAAAAATGACCTAATGAAAATATCATTTTGAAAGCCACATTGGTGTTTTCTTTGGTCAGTATAGTTTGTTTCCCTTCCTCGCACATGTTAAATTGCAGTGATGCTGCCTCTACCTGTGCCCACATAAACCAGACAATCCAAGGGGGACACGGTGGTGTTCATGTGGAAGAAACTGCCGTTTTTAATGCGTAACTTCGCGTATTGTTTGAGAAAGACATAAAAGGAGAAGGAGGTCAGGGACTCTATGAGGTCAGCAGATTTGTTCATACATGTTGTTGCATTATTAATGCATCTGTTTGTTACAAGGAATTTGATCCAAGTGCTGACGGCCACCAATTCAAATGCTACACAAGTAGATTGAAGAACAAAGCAAACACCACTTTTGAATGCAAGCTATATGCGATGCATCATGGTGCAAAATCACTGATGTATTGCAGTTTATTTGAGTCTGAAGTGTCGCTTTATCCCTACTTTAAATAATTATACTGTTTATTTTTGGTTTAGCCTAAGTATTTGTGTAAATGTATGTAAAAACTTTACTTTTTAATGAATGATTGTATTAAAAATGCAACAAATAAGTACATAAGAGAGAATTAAAATTTGATAAAAATGTATAATTTTAAAAAGTCTCTAAAATGTAAATTTTTATAGTTTAAATTACAACTGTTAAACAGTTGTCAAATATTAACGTTTGTATTAACTCACACCCTCTCTTTTTGAATTTAGTTTGGGATCAAATGGAGCCAGGAACACTTCTCAAAAAGCATTATAATTTGAAAGGCGTCTACACTTATGTTAGTCTGTTTTTTATTATCCCAAGGGTTCCATAATCCTAGACCAGGCCGTATCCGGAGCAGATGCTGTGGTGGTCATGGAGCAGAGAGCATGAGACTGATTCCTGAAAGACCCCAGTGACAGACGAGTCTCTGCACTGATCCCATGGGCCAGCCTGTACACTAGCTGGTGACCTCACATGTCCAGCGTTCTTCAGCCTCCAGCGCCTAGACAGCAGCTCTGCACATGAAGTTTGGCCAAAGGAGAAATGGTTGTGCCCAACTAGGCCTGGTTTCCCTCAATGTTTTTTCCCCTTCAACCTTCTGCAATTGGTGGAGTTTGCTCCTCGCCACTGGCTTGCTTGGTTTTGGGACTTGTGGAGCAGCGTATTGGTGGATTTGCTCTTCAGTGTTTGGACTTTCAGTAGTAAAATTAACCACACTGAACTGAACTTCAACTTTGAAAACTAGACTGACAGATTTAATTTACTAGAACTTCTATTTAAGCTGCTTTGACAGTCTACATTGTAAATTGCTGTAAAAATAAAATTTTAATTCACCTTCTTTTATTTGATTGGCCACTGTGATTAGTTCTAGTGCTGTAAGGCATATGAGGTAAACCAGAATAAACTACTTTTAAAATATTTTCACCCAACAACAAACTGAGCAGCCCTTGGGTATGGGGATTGGTATAAGTATAGAGTTTGTAACATTACAATGTCCAACATCCATCTTTGATATATGTTTCACTGTTACCTCCATTACTGTCTGTCCTTTTTTTTTTTCATACCGTAAACATAAGCTTGACTTGCTTTGAATACTGAATAAACACACAAAACGTTTCAATTTCCATTTTTTTATTTGACATACTGACCTGCTACAATGTATTGCATAGAATATGACTGCAAAAGAAATGCTTTATTATTTACAGACCTCATAAAATCTGTGGTCAAAAACAGAGCAACAGACCAAGGGACAGTTTCTGGGAGAAGAAAAAGGTCATTAACAGCAATAAAACATCTAGCCGTGTACTCATTCAAAGTTATATAGGCTCACTACATAGTGTCATTTGCAATTAGGCAAGACAGCGCTTTATGTTCATATTTTCATATTGCACTTGGGACAAAGTGACATTGAGGTTTCTGATATTACAATTTTATCAGGATAATTTTAAAAAAGTTTGCTTGAAAATAAATAATCACCAAATTAACAAGATGAAGTGATGTTTAAAGCTTGCTCTTTTGTGCCTCACAACCAAGCAAATTTGAGAAGGACCATGATAATACAAACCCGTGCTGCTTACGCTATTCTCTGTGCAACCGGTACATCAAACGTACCGTACGTTATTGGAGTTGAGTTGTTCACAAGTTTACAGCGTAATGAAAACCACTTTCACTGCTGTTCTGTGCATGACTGAAATTCATGCACAGACTAACTCATAATGAACATTAGTTAAAACAAATCCTGGGGTTGATTATTGTGGAACAAGAAGAGACTGAGAATCAAGCAGCAGGAGACATTACATTTAAAAGAGGATGATGCAAGCACTCCTTGATGTATTCAACCTCTTTAACAAAACCTGTTTAAAAACAAAAAAGCTGCCTAAATTACTGCCTGGTCCAAAGAGAAGTGAACACACCATAAAGAAGATCCCATTCAGTTCATAGTCAGCACAGATTAAAACCTTTACAAATAATTTCAATGATAAAACATCTCTTCATAATTCTGCATCATCTATGTACACCTTATTACTAAGAAGAAGAGGAGGAGGTGAAGTACAAATCACACTTCAAAAAAAACAAATAACACCCTCCTAAAGACCGAAGTCTACGGATCATATTTCACTCTTAAATAAAAGCAATATATTATCTCATGATCTTCAGTCAACAACAACAACAAAGAGAAAAAAAAACATCAAAACGCAAGAAAATGTATAAATACAAATATATATACACAAACAACACAAATAAAAAGCAAAAGAAACAAACTGATCAAGCTTACAAAGCTTAAAAAGCTACACACTCATTAGATCCACAGCTCTCGGCATTAAAAGCCGTCTGCTGTTGTATGGTGTCACCATTCACTCTCTCTGGTTTCACGAGCATGTTTTCCTAAAATCTGAGTGTAAACTTCGCAAGGGTCTGGTTTTCTCTGTGTCTTGTGAGGGGAAGAAGGCAGGGCGGGGCGTCAGAGAGCCTGAGTTTAAAGGGGAACAAGCAAGTCAGTTTCAAGCGAACAACAAAAAAGCCCTTCTCTAAAGCCCCCTTGAACGTTGTAATTAATATTTTAATGTTAAATGATATATCTCATAGTTTTTCAGTTGGAATGTCTAAAACTGAACTCAGACTATCGAGTCAGTAAACGTCTGTCCGAAGACACTCCACCAGGAGCGAACTGCTTTCACTTGTTATTCTATTCCACATGAAGCAGGCAGAGAGCAAAGCTCCTCCCTTGAATCAAAACGATTGGCCAGGAGGAGCACAGAGCCCCTTGGGCCCCGCTGAGGGCGGGGTTTGTTGAGAGCGCACCAATGCGAGCGTACACACACCAGCTGTTGTCAAACTCTCAATGTAGTGTTCAGCACTAGCAGGGCTCTCCACGTGACAGGAGCTGTTTGCTTTAACTCCCCCCTTAATCTCGCTCTCTAGTTCTTCCCCTCCCCCTTGTCTCCGCTCTGTCTTAATGCAGACCGCAGCTCGTGGCTCTTTTCAAATACAACTGCAGCAACTTGATGTTCAATACAGCTCAAAAACGAACACTCTAGTTTAGCATTTTGTGTTTCAGCAGTGTCTAATAACCCAAGTGATTACAGGCTTTAAACTCATGAAAGTAAGCAGGTGAGACGTAAGCTCGGACATTCAAAAAGACCGTGGTCTTAGAGACCACAGCACAAGAGGCATCCATAGACATCCGACAACAGCATTTAGCAGTGTAGATCACAATGAAGGACAGTAGAAAGGAGATGTGGACCCACATTTGGGTAATGGCTTTTTTTAGAGGACAGAGGATCGTGCTGAGTGCTCGAAAAGCGGCAAACGACCCATGTAGGGCGTAGAGCAGGACACTCAGGCAATTCTATGTGCAGGTCCACAGTGTGCAGTTCATCGTCGGCAGTCTTCATTCTCCATTGTAGGCACTATGTTCATACGAGGGATTCGACGGTGGCTGTGTGTCTGACAATCATGTACGTGAAAAGTAGAAATAGCATTAAATTCCAAGCGATTCGAAAATATATCACTTTTTTTAACACAAGCGACAGATCGTTCTGAAACCAAATGAATCAGAAATGTTGCGGAAAGAACTTTAAATAGAAAGATCGAGACAAAAGCGTTTCTTCTACAGCTCTAGCTTTGGACTGAGATCTACCACTTGAGGAGAGGCTTTCCCGTATATAAAACAATCAGCGTTTTTTGTTTTTCGAAAGTTATTGGAAAGAAACCATTACAATATAGTTGTAACAACGACAGTCTTTGTATAGAGAAAGAGCTCTTGGTATCTTGAGAGGTAGTGTGAGTGCTGCATGTGCGTGACATGATCTGATAATCGTAATTACTGACAGTAAATGTAATGCTTCAGAATACAGTGGAGATCACCAAAAAAAGTCATTTAGCTCATCGAAAGCTACGATGCGTCCATCACCATCCACTTTTCTTCAACGTCATCCTCCTTTTAAATACAACCATGTCCATTATAAATAAGCGTCAATGGTAATACTTTATTTTTGATTCCGAAGTCCCTGCATATTCATTTCTTGATTTGCTTAAATATGAAGGATGGCAGCGTCGGCTCAACCATCTGAAGAGTCTTAAAAATGTGCATCCTACAGTGAGAGTGTGTCAGGCAGTTTTTCCATTTAATTTATTTATATAAATATATCAGTCCTTTGTATAAAAATAGATAAAATATTTGTTTGTTTTTAAAAAAAAAGAAAAGAAAAACACATTGTATTACTCATTTCCCAAAACGTCGGGATGGCTGAATGAGGACACTATGGTGCGAGCTGGGGCTCAGGAGCGCACCAGGATCTCCATGATGTGGTCCAGGTCGTTGAGGTCTGAGAGACAGAGCTGTAGGCTGCTGTTGGAGGTGCAGCTGGAAAGGCTCTTGAGGCCATCTTCCACCGCGCCGCTTCTCTGCGCAGGAACCGCTAGAACAGAAATGTCAGAGGAGTCATACATGGACGTGTCGATGTCCTCAAAGATGTCATCTAACGGCAAGTCCGTTAAATAGCTGGTGGAATTTGTAATCTCAAATGAGCCGAAGAGTGAATCCGACGACCTTGTGTTGTCTTCACCAGCGAGGGATGGCAAAAGAGTCTCATTTTCAGAGCCACCCAACTGCACCTCCTCTTCATCGGCTGTCATAAGAGGAAATGAAGGGGACAGTGCACCTGTTAGGGGTGCAGGACAGTCTGAGGGCACGGGTGGCAGCTCTGGGAAGTGGCGTGGGGTCTGGATGTGAGGGAGTGAGGGCCCGAGCGGGGCTGGTGGCAAACAGGTTTCCCCCTCCTGCCTCATCTCCTGCTGAATCTGGCGGAGGGTGTTGGCCAGCAGGACCGAACGGTGCAGGCTGGGTTCGGCTCGCTGCTGGCAGCTTTGTAGTTTGTCTAGACACAAGTCCAGCACCAGCTGCCTCTGCTGAGGATATGGCAAGTCCTGGGCTGGGTCCTCACACGTGCTCAGCTTACGTTTCACCCCCCGGCCCAACAGATATCTACAGAGGAAAACAAAAAGAGAGTTCAGAAACACAGGACAGACTAGAGGTGAAATAAAACATCAGGTTGCATGACAATTAATTTAACATTAAGCTTCATCCAACGTTATACTGCTCCCAAAAAGAAATCAGAGGCGCACACACAGGGTATGTAGCAACACTGAAGTTTATTTGCAAGTTAGACATTGCACAACCCTCTGTATCTCTGAAATGAACAAAAACAAATCTAATAAGTGGGTCAATGACAATGAACACAAGAAAAAAAATATTTTTTAAAACTTGTTTGAAAACAAACATTGTTCATTTTGCATGGTTTGAGAGCATCTTTGTATCTTTAAGAAGGTTTTAATTCCAATGACTTAAGGTGTAACCACGTAAAAAGTAATTACACGTCTATTTCAAATGCTCAATTAGTTTCTTAATTGAAAAAAAAGAAAACACTATAAACTAACTTCAAATGCACTAACTTAACCATTCAAAAATGGCATTTTTTTAAAAGAGGTTTTAATACATATTTTTAAAAGGGAAATCATTTGTTCAAGGAAAAAAAAAGTTTTTGTAAAGTCACACAACAACATTTTAAAACCTAAACAAAGCATGCCTTTTGAAACAAGTGCACAATAATCTGATATTCTAACTATGGCTGTCTAAATTAGCACGTTAACGCTTGTGGTTAATTTGAAATATTTAATGCATTTGAAAAAATTGACGCAATTAAAGCATGTTGCAGTTTTTTCCTGTAGTGGACAACGTGTGTTTAACGTGCAAAGAAATATGTTGAAGACCAAAGAAGCGCTTTTAAAGAGAAAGTTTCAGTATAAAACAATTAATGTGGCATCACCAGGCTATCCAGCATTTCCTTCAGAGTTTCATGCAATTTCGGGCGTTTCATTTTTAATCTTTAGGACTTTAACTGCAGTTCAGCAGTTCACTTTCATTCAGCAACATATTGTTTATGCCCTGTGAAAATTATTGGATAAAAATATGAAGTAACCGGTTGATGTTGTGATGTTTTGATGGAATTTGATACCGCATGGCGAACGGAAAGAAAAACCTCTGCATTTCGTGACTCGGGTGGTCCTTTAATGGCCCGTTTCCACTGAGTGGTACGATACGGTACGGTTCAATTCGCTTTTAAGGCCATTTCCACTGTCTAAAAGCGTACCGAACCGAACCACTTTTTAGTCACCCTTTGCAAAGGGTCCCAAGCGTACCAAAGCGTGCTGTAAGGCGGAGCTAGACGCGCAGCTGAACGCCATTTGCTTACAGAGATACGTCATTTGCTTGCGCAACAAGCCAGA
Source organism: Danio albolineatus (assembly GCA_903798035.1). NCBI lineage: Eukaryota > Metazoa > Chordata > Actinopteri > Cypriniformes > Danionidae > Danio > Danio albolineatus. The sequence goes on from CAIGQQ010014565.1 coordinate 9,635, forward strand.
ATGAAAACAAAAGACCCGCCATGTTTAATATACAGCCGAGAGACAATGCTCTGAAATAATATCAGCATATAATAACGAGCCATGGTCGACCCGAGCTCAAACAAACCTCGTTGTCGTTTTGAACAGCCACCATGCCGAGAGAAGAGCAGATTCTTATGTGTTACGAGCCCATAAGCGCGAGCACGTGAGGTTTCACTTGTCTCTTGTGCTCGCGTGCGCGTCAATGTTTGAAATAACAAAGTTCTTAACCTGGACTATTATAAACTTGGAATGACGGAGTTACTCTCTAACGAGAGAATAATGACGGAGAGGCTACATGTACTGGTGAAGATTAAAGACACAGATGAGAGGTTTGCACAGACGGGGCTCTATTTCGTATTGTTTTTGAACCTAAATGAGGCATAAATGTCTGCTGTGTCTAGTTTTTCTGTAATTTGGTAACATCAGAGACTGTGTGGGGCTGTATGTGTTCATATATGCTGCATTTATTTATTTATTTTATATAATCGCGGACTGTAGGCTATTTCGCATCATTGATCTAGTTATTATTAGATCATGTTCAGTCAGTAATGAACATTTAATCACCAGTGTTTATGTGCATAATAAAGCATCTGTTTTGTGAGAAGTGCTTCTCGTATGATTTGTGAATGACCCATAAAGCTTTACTGTAGACATTTCCTCGAGCGAAAATGACGTCGACAAACTTTCTGTCGTACACCACGCCCACCAAAAGAGTACCCTTTTGCAGTGGAAACACAAGCCTGATAAAGGTGACCCGTACCGTACTGTACCACTCAGTGGAAACGGGCCATAAGGTAATAAAAAAAAAAGTAAAAATATCGCTGCTTACATGGCTGTCTTAGCAACTGTCTAAATGTTAAGGAGGACTAAGAAAAATTGTTTCTACTTTATAATTAATGTTTTCAACTCACAATACAACTTTACAATGAGTACAATTGTTTGTATTCAATACTTTATTATTATAATTTTCCAATTTTCATTTTTTCAATGCCTGTATTTTGGATTTTTTTGTAGTCCACTTAGAATCCAACATGTAAATCATTTTTGTTTAATATTGTCATTGATTGTTTTGAAATTCAAATGCCTGTGCTTTTGTTTCTGTAATAAATTGGTTTTCGCAATTAATCGTGATTAATTACAAAAAAAGTGTGATTAATTAGTTATTTTTTTTAATCAATTGACAGCCCTTGTAAATACACATATCAAATGCTCAATTAGTTTCGTATTTGAGAGAAAAAAACACTATAAACTAACTTCCAATGCACTAACTTAACCATTCAATTTTTTAAAGAAACATAATTTGTTCAAGGAAAAAAAAGTTTTTGTAAAGTCACACAACAACATTTTAAAACCTAAACAAAGCATGCCTTTTGAAACAGAGCACAATGATCTGATATTTTAACACTATGCATGGGTAGGATCACTTAAATGTTCAGCTGTTTCCTGCAGAGTACCACGTGTGGTTTGCTCCAGTTATTACCTTCTCGTGCAATAAACCAACTGTGAATAAAACTGCACAGTGCCTGTCATCCATGCACAGACGATTGCTGCACTCTATTCCTGACGATCTCTTTAGCCTTGAAATTTGACTGTTATCTGATACATGACTGATAACGTGGAGCTTTAACCTGACACAGCTCTTTCTCCTCCTCCCAGAGCGGGGCTTCCTGAACGGTGGATGCATTAGCTGAAGCTCCTCCTGTCTGCGACTGCAGTACACTTGAGAATAAGCTCATGCTTCATTAGTGCTCCCTTCACACAGCGGAGGAGGATATGCAGCACAAGAGCGCAATACTTATCGCTGCAGCTCTCCACAGCCTTCTATCATACGAGTGACAAGTCTGATACGCTCTTTAAAAAAAGGAAGTTCCCGAAAACGAATCCTCAGCATTGCCATCAAGAAACCACTTTTAGCAAGGTTTACTAAAAGATTCATCAAAATGACCATGAAAACAAAGTAGATCATTCTTATTTTCTTATGAAGAATTGCAGTGTTTTAAATAAAATATGCAGATTTTTGTGCCCTCGTAATCTCTTCCCTTGCAATGAGATTTCATCTCCTCTCATGACATTAACTAGTATAAGAGATACATTTTTTGTTTAAGAAGTTGTTTTGCAACTTGTACTGATACTGTTGAAACTTTTTATAGCATGAACAACATTTTTACAAAAGGTTTATAAATAAGTTTTCCGCTTAGGCATGGGTTGGTATAAGATTTTGACCGTATGGTAACCTTGGATAAAAATTTCACGGTTTCACAGTATTATGACTACTGCACTGAAATATAT
>CAIGQQ010014568.1:0-10198 GCA_903798035.1 Danio albolineatus
TTTTTATTTACTTTTATATAAAAAATTTAAATAAATAAATTAAATTCTATTATATAAATTTACACAAAAAATTCTAAAAAGAATTTTCTGAAAATATATTTTTAAATACTAAAATATATTTTATTTACTTTTATTAAAAAAAATAGAAATAAACAAACAAACACACAGACAAATAAATAAATGATAAATATTTATATATTATATTTATTTTAAAAATATACAATAAAATTATATAAATACGTTTTTGAAAATATATTATAAAATACAAAATATTTTTAATTTTAAATACTTTTTATTAATATATATAAATATAAGTAAATAAATAAATTATCAATATATATTTATATAAAATATATTTTAAAATACTAAAATATACTAGAATATTTTGACATTTTATTTACTTTTATTTTAAAAATAGAAATAAACAAACACACAAACAAATAAATAAATGATAAATATTTATGTATTATATTTATTTAAAAAATATACAATAAATTATATAAAAACGTTTTTGAAAATATTTTTTAAAATACAAACATAAATAAATAATAAATAAATATTTATTAAAAAATACACAACTAAATTATATAAATAGGTTTTTTAACAATATATATTTTTAAAATACATAATTTTTTTAAAAACAATTTTTACATATTGTAAACACTTAAATCCAAGAAAATACATTCAAATGTAACATTAGGAAAATTTTTATTTGCATATCAACCAATCAACATTATTTAAAAAAACATTTATGTATTTTATACTGATTATTTTTATTATTATTATTATTATTACTATAATTATTATCTTTTTTTAAAATATTATTATTTGAACTAGTATTATTATTATTGTAATTATTAATATTAATAATAATAATTTCTCAATTAATTATACATTAAATTAATTTTAAGTAAGTAATAAATACGTTTATCTCATTGCACATTTTACAGTAAAATTGAAACATATTTTCTTTACCCAATAATATTTAGAAATGCAACACAGACCCATTTTTTTTTAATCACATCGGAAAACAATTTCAAAACTACAACCTGGAAAAACTCACTTCACCATCTTAGCGTGGGGCCCGAGTGGAGCTGAACCCTATCAAACCCAAATCCCCATCCAACCAGTCCCTTGAGCTCAGAGCGGTGTGGGCTGAACCATAGTTGGCCAGGAGCCCCATCAATCACAAATAAAGGGCCATTTGCGGCTCTGGCAGCAAACTAAACAAGGCCAGCATGTGCAGACATGCTGCATTAGCTCTCCAACAGGACCACATCAATTAAAGCTTAGGCCCTTCTGATGTTCTCTAGGGGAGCTTCAAAAAACAGGTCGACGTGAAATCAGATCTTTAACCAATCTTACAGTCTCAGCTCTCGCTTCATAAGCACTGGTAATTCCCCATATCTCTCTCCCTTTCCTGGAAGTTCTGCCTTATTTGGGCCTCTGCATGAAAACATCTTACCCTGTTTCTAACGAGCTTCATCTAAACAAACAGAGATACATGTTCCACACCATTTTAACATAATACTTAAATAAGCCACAGCAGTTCAGACACTGGGAGCTTGCTTTTTTGTACACGATCCCCTGTTCCTGAAAGATCGTGTGCGTGTTGATATAGCATGGTTCATACTTTTGATATAGCGTGGTTCACAACTCTTCATCACCCTACTCAACATGAGTATTGATTGGGGAGGTTCTTTTAGGGTGCACTCACACTATGCTATCTGAACCGTGCCCAGGCCTGTTTCCCGGATCGTTTGAGAAGTGTGAGTGCTCTGAATCGGGTTCAGGTGTGCCTGAGCGCGGTTCACTTGGGCTTTGGTGCGGTCCGCTTGTAGTGTGAGAGCAGAGCGCGCCTGAGCCCCAAACTGAAGAGGAGACGTGACTTTTGGGGACTGTTTGATATGGATTTCTGAATCATTCTTACTGTTTAATGAACACAAACTGTGGGAGATTATTGTGGACACAAACCCCTCACTGCACCACAGCTGCACCTTCAGCAGACCTCCTCATTCCTGCAGCACGAGGACGTCATGAGTGTTTATGAGCGTCAGCAGTGGCTGATCTGTTCGGGGGAATATCTGACTGTATCACTGCATATCAAACCACTCAAACCATATAATGATATAGAGAAATGTCCACTGTGCTGAGCGAGACGCTTCTCTGACACTGAACAGCGCATCATTGATGACGGAAGCGTGCTCAGGCTCGAATGTAATGTGAGTGCGGGCCGTTGGGGGAGACAGGAGGGGGGAAAAGTGTGCTTCGGCCCACTTCAAGAGAACTGTACAAAGTGTGAGTACACCCTTATTAAAGTATTAAAAAACTTGCATGCCATTTTATGCAAAGAAATTCACCTTATTTATTTATTTATTTGTTTGTTTGTTTGTTTGTTTGTTTGTTTATTTATTTATGTTCTTGAAATATAAAGACTTGCTACCAGAGGGAAAAAAATAAACAATTTTTGCTGTTCTGCTCAAAATAAAATAAAATAAAAAATTCCCTTGGTCCGGGTTATAAGACTTATAATCATGGTTGTCATCATTTCTTTTTTTTCAGTATTTAGTAAAAAATTTATTTAAAAAAAATGAGCGGATTTATGCAGAATTTTCTTGAGCGCAGAGTAACTAAAAAAATGTAACATAAAAAATACTTTTAACAACTAAAAAATAATATTTACAACGCAAATCCATGTAAATCCACTTGCTTAGTAAACAAAGTAAGTCTCTTATACAGTATATCCACTAAAAGACAGTAATAAAATATTACTTTACAAACTGTATTGTACATAAATTACATAAACATTCATTCATTTGTTAATTTCTGTTCAGCTAAGTCCCTTATTTATCAGGGGTCGCCACAGCGGAATGAATCAACAACTATTCCAGCAGATGCCCTTCCAGTACAGGCAAACACTCATACACACTCATTCTCACACACACTCATACACTACAGCCAATTTAGTTCATCAGTTCCCCTATAGTGCATGTGTTTGGACTGTGGGGGAAACCGGAGCACCCGGAGGAAACCCACACCAACACGGGGAGAACATGCAGACTCCACACAGAAACACCAACTGACCCAGCTGTGACTCGAACCAGTGACCTTCTTGCTGTGATAACCACTGAGCCACCGTTCCGCCCATCACATAAACACTGAATAAATTTATATTTACTTGCATTAAGGAGAACACCAGCACATAAACGGCCTCTTCCCCAACAGATCCCCTCACCGGCTCTTTATCATATGACCAAGTAAAGTCTTCAAATCTTAATCCAGCGTCGAGATTAACAAATTGTTCTGTAATCATGCAACTCCTAAAGACCTGCTTAAGATCATCTGAGCTGGAACAAAAAAGGAAATGAGCAACAGGATTTTCAGCACTGTGACGGCTCACAGAAACTTCCATATTCGGAAAGCTGTTTCCCTCTGTGATGAAAGCTCAGGAAATCTCTGCCAAAGTCTCCGTTTAAGCCTCATCGTTCTCCTGTCGCTGGCGGAGTTTTGAGATTTGCTAACGATTTTTGTGCTTTTGTGATGAGGCACTATGCTTAAAGGCCACCTAGTTTACCCCTTTTTCTAGATTTAAGATAAATATTTTGTGTCTCCAGAATGTGTCTGTAAAGTTTCAGCTCAAAACACCCATCAGATTATTGATTATAGCTTTCAGGAGGTTTATATTTTATAGCTCTGAGCATCTTTTAGCAGTTTTTGTGTACTGTGCCTTTAAGGCTAGTCCTCTCCGCCCACTGTGCCCACGTGCCTGTCAGTGTGCCTCAATCTCTGCCTCGGCTGCATCAGAAAACAGACAGACGTGAAGGAAGCAGATCTCACATAACGTCTGTGAGAAATACTACAGTAAGAACTTTCCCAATGAGTGTTTGATGTGTTTGTTGTGGAGTTGCAACGATGGGTCACACACACAGACAGCGCGTGCGTTTAGCTTTGCACTGTTTTTGCATGCAAATGGGACAGGATACAGGTTAATATCCACTGCTGTATGGATATCTGGTATGTTAATGTACAAAATACACCTGATTTAATGTCAACAAAGCGCGATTGAAGCGTCTTCTTTCATATTAGTACTGACAGGCGGCTGTGGTGAAGTAAAGCTCATATAGTGCTATTTAAAACTGCTAAACTATTTATTTTTAGTCTCGTTTCTAGTCCAAATATCCAGATATTCCTAAATCAAGAAGCATTTTCTAAAAAAGTTTATTGTTTTTAGAAATAAAAAACTAAAAATTAAGAGAGTTTGTCTTTAAAACAAGCAAATAATCTTATTTTTAAAGTGAAAACACGATTACTTTTCTTACCCAATTATTGACATTTATAAATAAACAGCTGATTGTAAATGTTTTTAGAAATATGTAGATTTAAAAAAAAAAAAAGACTGTCGAGTACTAAAATAGCATACCTGTCAACCCTCCCGTTTTTCCAGGGATTCTCCCGTATTATACAGTTCTATCCCGCTACCATCCCGTAGAGGTGTTCTTCCGTATTTCTCCCGTACTTTCAGTCTTTCTCTGAAGGGTGGCGATAAACATTAAAGAGCCGATCCTCCCTATACGCAACCCATACCGCCGCACCACCAGGGGCCGCCCCTTGCTCTTAAATGTGAGTCAGTTCTGTGCTTTCGCTTTATTTAGGCATGAAACACTTTGAAATAAATATAAAAACGGCAGGATTCCCTTTCTTTTTCATTACAGGTGCCGTCGCTCCTCCTGTGCAATCCTCAAAACAGTCATAAAGCGGTGCGTGACTGTCAGACGCGCTCCATAGTGATAAACAGACGCTGTTTCCCAAACTGATTCTGTACATGCGATTTGAAGTGAAGCGAAAGTGGATACTGGGTTTTGTGTGCGTGTTTGAACAGACATATACACATAATTAATGATAATAACATCTAAAGATGTCGATCTTGATGATTTTTTTGTTTTTTTTTTCAAACACAACTAATTTTGTCCTAAATGATCATAAACGTTAGGAAAGCATATCAAATGCTTTCATTATAACGTTAGATATGTGCATTGTTAAAGTGACACCTCTGTTATTTAATGTAATCAAACTAAACATCTAAATAAATGAGACTCATTCGCTGCTCTTTATTCAGAATGTGTGAGTTATACAGTGAGGAAAAGATTAATAAGATTTGATAACTTGATTCTATTTCTTTATAATAGCCCATTTTAATAAGCAGTTTGCTAATGGATACTATCACATTTTCTCTTGTAAATAATAATATTAAAATATATTACTGACCGTTTAACTGTTTATTTAGAATGACACAGCGCCAGAAAAACATATTTAATATGAGCGTATCCCTTATTTTCACATCCCAAAGTTGACAGGTATGAAACAGCCACCTGTAAAATCACTCCTGAGGTATTTATTAATGATTTTATGATTTTCTTTATAATTAATAAGACTGTAATTTATTGAACTACACCTGAGACAGTCAAACAGCAGGACAGTTCTGAGATTTATCACAAAATTGATAAAAAAAAGTAATAATAACAGCAGTTTTTATAGTAAGATTTCCATTAAAGACAAATAAATAATTACTAATAGATACTAACTGTATTCATTGTTCTCATGTGTTGAAAATGCAATGTAATACTCATTCATTCATCTTTCTTCGGCTTAGTCTCTTATATATCAGGTGTCGCCACAGTGGAATGAACCACCAACTATTCCAGTATATGTTTTACACAGTAGATGCCCTTCCAGCCGCATCCCCAGTACTGGAAAACACCCATACACTCTCATTCACACACACACTCATATACTACAGCCAATTGAGTTCATCAATTCCCCTATAGTGCATGTGTTTGGACTGTGGGGATCAGTAATGTCAACAAGCCATATCCTATACTTGTTGTTATTTTTTTACTCCTTCCCCTTTTTCATCCTGTCCGCCCTCCGCCTCTTGATCTACTCACGTTCTAACACTCCTCTCTCGTCTCTTTCTTCATCCCTCTCTCTCCTCCCTCGTAGATAAGCTCCCGCTGAGCTGAAGTGGCCAGGCTTTCAGAGAGCGAGACGGAGAGCGAGGAAAGCAGGAGGACATGAATCAAGCCAGTGACAGAACAGCAGGAGGACAGCAGATGTCACCCAGAGAGAGAGCGTTTCAATCAGCCTGTCCTTCCAGCGCACGGGCCAAGGTGAAGTGCTTTAGCGGCGGAAAACCCCTCGCCCTGACACAGACACACACCACTTTGTGCCACACTAATACATTTTCATTCATTCATTCATTCATTCATTCATTCATTCATTTATTTATTCATTCATTCATTCATTCATTCATTCATTTATTCATTAATTCATTCATGTATTCATTCATTCATTCATTTATTTATTCATTCATTCATTTATTCATTCATTTATTCATTAATTCATTCATGTATTCATTCGTTCATTCATTCATTCATCCATTCATTCATTCATTCATTTATTCATTCATTTATTCATTAATTCATTCATGTATTCATTCATTCATTCATTCATTCATTCATTTATTTATTCATTCATTCATTCATTTATTCATTCATTTATTCATTAATTCATTCATGTATTCATTCGTTCATTCATTCATTCATCCATTCATTCATTCATTCATTTATTCATTCATTCATTTTCCTTTCGCTTAGTCCCTTATTAATCAGGGATCACCACATTGGAAGGAACCGCTAACTATTCCAGCATATGTTTTACATAGTGGACACTCTTCCAACCGCAACCCGGTACTGAGAAACACCCATACATTCTCATTTACACACACACACACTCATATATAGCGGCCAATTTAGTCCAACCAATTCTCCTGTAGCGCATGTGTTTGGACTGTGGGGGAAGCGGAGCAATCGGAGGAAACCCAAGCTGACACTGGCAGAACATGCAAACTCCACACAGAAACACCAACTGACCCAGATTCGAACCACCTCTTGCTGTGAGGTGAATATACTACCCACTATGCCACCATGAGGCCCTATATTATATTATATTATATTATATTATATTATATTATATTATATTATATTATATTATATTATATTATATTATATTATATTATGTGCAGTCGTTTAGCACACGGACACACCCAAATGTTGGCCTTATGACAGTTGTATTGATTCAATTACTATATAAAAATAAATAAATAAATGCTTAAATTTCTCACAGGCAAGATTACTTCTTAGGAAAAGCTGTGAATGTGCTTTAACACTATTTTTATGGAAGAAAAAAATGACTATTATTTAATTAGATTGGTATTGTTATAAGTTTAACATTGTCTAAGGTAAGTACCTATCCAGCAAAGGCTGGATAAGGTAAAAATAAATGAATATTATAAGACAATGGAAGTGTTTGTTGACCTTGCATGCATATCATCCTGTTGTTGGAGACCCCAAAACCAAAATATGTCCTTTTATAATACATAATAAGGGCTCTTTAGCATTATTCAAAATATCTTCTATTTTGTTGAACAGAAGAAAAAACTCAAACTGGTTTGGAACAAGTAAAAGGTGAATAAATTATGACAGAATTGTCATCTTTGGGTGAACTATCCCATTAACAGTTATGCTTTTATCAGATCGCAGGTGGCAGCAGTTTTAGGAGAGAACCCCAGACTTCCCCCTTCCCAGACACTTCCTCCAGCTCCTCCGGAGGTATCCCGAGGCATTCCCAGGCCAGCCGAGAGACATCGTCCCACCATATCCAGCATATGTTCTACGCAGCGAATGCCCTTGCAGCTGCAACCCATCACTGGGAAACTTTCACACACACACTCATTCACACACATACACTACGGACAATTTAGCTTACACATTTCTCCTATAGCGAATGTGTTTGGTATATGGAGGAAACCGGAGGAAAACACGGGGAGAACAGCGACCTTCTTGCTGTGAGGCAATCGCGCTACTCACCGCGCCACCGTGACGCCCTTTCATTAAAACTAGTATTTCTATTTTTAGACACTATAGTCAGCTTAAAAATCTTAAAATAATAAGCTTTTTTTAATCAGTGCTCAATCTGAACGCTCTTAAACACAAATGCTTTAATCCGAATGTATATAACATGCATATAAATCAGATCACAGCGTTTAAAGCAGCGTTTCTCAACTGGTGGGTCGCGACCCAAAAGTGGGTTGCGGGAACATTTTTAGTGCGTCGCGGAGTGTTTGTAAAACATTAGTTTTTAACTTATTTACCGGACTTTTATTTTGAAATGCTCATCCCGGACTTTTATTTTGAAATGCGCAATCGTACTTTGTAATATTTGTATAATTTGATTCATTTTGTCCTATGAAATCAATAAAAAAAATGTTTATTTGTAAGTCTTGGTGATTTTCTTATAATTTATCTGTCACTACTTGTGTATGTTAACAAATAAATACAAATTAATTCATTATAATTCCTAAAATTAAAATACAGTTCCTAAAAATTTGGGTTGCGACTTGATGACCATGTAAAAATGTGGCTCCCATGGCCAAACCAGTTGAGAACCACTGGTTTAGAGTACATGTAAACAGATCTGCAATCAGATTTAGTTCATTTCCATTGATGAAAACTGGTGCATGTAAACATTCAGAAGCCACTGAAATCTGACTGTATGTCAAACCCAAGTGCATATGTTTAAGATCACCTCTAAATGCACATCTCTGGCCTGATAATTGCTGTTTTCCAACAGGTTTGACACACAAACTCCCACTCTCTGCCATTGGCCAAACAGACAAATAACCACACTACTGCTTGTGCTGTTGCTATCTTAGGCTAGACCAAACTCAGCAATGTTTTGAAAGCATCACTATAGTGTAAACGTCGCATTGAGAGAAATCACACACACATCATCATCGTTATACAGCAACAGTATGTGGGCACTTCTGTGTGTGTGTTTTCCAATGTTTATGCTTCATTCTCCGTCTGGACTGGCCTTTAGTAACACCACCTCGCTCTTTCCTCATGTGGCAGCTGCCGCCGCCTTCGCCTGCATACCCACAATTCAATGCAGAGCCAGAACAAATGTGATTTAGAAGCAGTCCAGGGACGAGAAACAACCTCCCAACACAGCAAAGATCTCAGCGTGATGGCCAAACCCCTGCTCTGCGCTCTGCTTTCAGTCTGACACAAAGCACATCAACCGTAAAAGGGGGAAAAGTGGCATCTCTGTGAAATGAAACAGGAGCGCTACACCTGCTTCAGCAGCGCACCTCGTGCTAAGATGCGCTTTTGTGGATCCGATCACACTCGTGCACAATGGAGACACGTTAATGTTCACACTTAGCATTTAAATCAGTTTCTTTTGCCCGCTTTTAACTATTTCTCTGGTGGGCAGGTGATACTTTTCTCTGATCTCATGTTGGTGTGGGTTTCCTCCAGGTGGTTCGGTTTCCCCCACAGCCCAAACACATGCGCTATAGGGGAACTGATGAACTAAATTGGCCGTATGTATGAGTGTGTGTGTGTGTGTGTGAATGAGTGTGTATGTGTGTTTCCCAATACTGGGTTGTGGCTGGAAGCGCATCCACTATGTAAAACATATGTTGGAATAGTTGGCGGTTCATTCCACTGTGGCTACCCCTGATCAATAAGGGACTAAGCCGAAGGGAAATGAATGAATGATTAGTAGCAGATCAATTAAACACGCTTTATGAAAAGGCTACTTTATGCATTGACTAATTCAATTTTTGATTTATTTCCAATCCAATCGTATTAGGTCTTCACACTTGAATCTGTTTACTGCTTTAACATGCATGCATGCTTTTGTGAATATGTTTTACTGATGAGTTAGAACACCCACTGTTATTATTTTAGGTGTCTCTGAATAAAATGATCATGCAAAGAATCGAAGTTTAAAAAAGACAGATCATCCAACAAATCCAAAGTTTTGTAGGCTTAACTGTATCACTGAATGTTGCTTTAACGAGAATTAAATTATTAAAAACACCTTAAAGGCTATAAACATGAAATAAAACACACACAATCTCTGGATATGAAAAACACGGGTGCTGCATGAGCGATGAAGCAAAACAAAGTCTATTTCAGAAACCTAATTTGCAGATTTATTTTTGCAAACAAATAAAAAAAAAATATATATATATATATATAATTAAACATTTCAAAATATGAACATTTTCAAGCACATGTGCGTTCGCTGTATTCACGCAATACAGTCTAAAAAAATAAAATAAAAAATATAT
>CAIGQQ010014576.1:0-10147 GCA_903798035.1 Danio albolineatus
ATATATATATATTTTTTTTTTTTTTTTCATTTATTTATTAGATTTTTGCTAACATAAATGTCCAAATTTGCAACATCACAAATCTCTTTTTAACTTGCTAAATAAGTATAAATTTGCTTAAAAATAATAAAGAATTGTGTTAAAATCACACAAAAAAATAAAGCAACAAAATTAACTTTTTCTGTCACATGTGGCCTCAGTCTTTGCAACCCTACTCTACATTTATGAAAACATCATGAACACCATTTCCCAGCATAATCAACAAAACTAAATAATTGTGTCTTTAATGTCACCACAAGCAAAAATCTGCGTGCACACGACCTGAGCATTCCAAGTGGGAAATATATACCATTGATGAGCGTTTATTAAGTAATCAGGATATATATTTCCAGTGCTGAGGGATATCATAGGATGTGATGATCTGCTTTGTGCATGAGAATAACAGGCGAACTATTTCAACCCAGAGGTGAGAAACTTCATCACCCCTGAGTCCCAGAATCAAGATGCCTATGCATCAGCAAGCATCTTCCACTGATGACCCACTGTATAGGTGCTCCCAGTCTGAGAAAACTGAAAATTTGGACATCATTTAAATGCCACAAAAACCCAATGGCCTTGCTTTTTCTTCTGTACAGCATCACTACACAATGACTCTGTTGTCAGACCTTCCATTCTCATGCACAAACAAGCCTGACAAGCTTTTTCAGACTCAACGCTGAGCTCCACGAGGCTGCAGTCTTGAGCACAACCCAATCGGCGTCTCTTCTAGAAGCCAGAGTCTGGACTTAAATGGAGTTTGGGTTGCTGACAGGTATTAATACGAGACAGACTCCAACCTGATCTGTGTGTCTAATGAAGGCCCGCGGGACGGGGGTGACCTGGCCCCCAGAGATGTCTTGCTCTCTTACTTATGGCATACGGCTGGCAAGGATGTCGCAAGCTTTGGTGGGGCCTGGCGAAGAGTTGATCTGGCTAGACGTTTAAGAGCACGCATTTGATCCTCTCACTTCCAAAAAGCAGCAGATGAAGCCATCGGCTCCCTAAAGACAGCCCTCTATCTCACTTGCAGGATAGCAGGTGATCATTTAGCAGATGCTTGTATAGTAGGGTTCTTCCGATAGCAGACTTTCAGTAGTCAATGGCCTGCCAATGCCAATGGAATTCACAGATCCTTCATTACAGTTTCAGTAGCTTTGGGAAATCTCAAATGACATTAAGCACTCTTGCTGTTAAAAGTTTGGCCATATGTTGTTGTTCAACTTTGTTTATTCAACTTGCTACCACACAAGAGCATGTCTTTTTGTCTTGTTGCGAATAAGCAGTGTCCCATTCCATCTTGCTTTATTTATTTGGTAACAATGTAGTTCGTCAAAATTCACGCTATTAACTACTGGCTTATTGCCTTCCTATTAATCGGATATTACCTGTTAAGTACTAGTAAAGTATGATATTATTCTACATCCCAAATCCAACCAAAAACCTAAACCCAACTTCTACCTTAATAGCTATTAATAAGCAGTAGTGTATTGGGCTAATAGTCAATATTAGTTATTGGTTTGTTAACTGCCTGAATTCATTCATTTTCCTGTCGGCTTAGTCCCTTTATTAATCTGGGGTCGCCACAGCGGAATGAACCGCCAACTTATCCAGCATTTGTTTTACGCAGCGGATGCCCTTCCAGCCGCAACTCATCTCAGGGAAACATCCATACATTCTCATTCACACTCATACACTACGGACAATTTAGCCTTCCCATTTCACCTGTACCACATGTCTTTGGACTGTGGGGGAAACGGGAGCACCCGGGGGAAACCCACGCGACTACGGGGAGAACATGCAAACTCCACACAGAAATGCCAACTGACCCAGCTGAGGCTCGAACCAGCGACCTTCTAGCTGTGAGGCGACAGCACTATCTACTGCGCCACCGTGTCGCCCACTGCCTGAATTGTTACTTAAAATAAAGCACTACCCTTTATTTGTCTTATTTAATATTATGATCAAACCCCTTCATATCTTACAAATGTTCAGACTTCCTCTTTCATAATCACCCCATGTCTCTTTTCTTAATCACTTCATGTCTCTTAGAAACTTGCATTTTAAATTGTGCTTCATTCAGTTTAGTGGGCTTGACAAACCACCTGTGGATGTCTTTTCTCTTCTGTGGAAGTTTATGTAAAGCACTTTGAATTGCCACTGTGTATGAAATGTGCTATATAAATAAACTTGCCTTGCCTTGCCTTCTCTCTCACGCACCTGACACTTAACTTATGAGGAAAAATCTTATAAACTTACAAGGATTCAATAATGAAAACGATAATGTACCACAATCATGTTGCACTGCTTGCTTCAACCTTACATAACTTTTGCACAATATTAAACCTTAAAGACCTCTCTTGCACAATGTCCTGCACAACATGGATCAGTCTCATGTAAAAGTACTTGTATAGCCTGTCTTATTTGTATAGTTAAGTATCTTATAGTATACGTTAGCTATGCATAGGCTTTTAAAAATTCCAAATTGCTTATGTCCAGTGTTGTGTTTGTATTTATGATTAATTTATGTAGCACTACTGTCCTGCGAGACATGACATTTTGTTCCTCTGTATGTCCAAAGACAATAAAGCTCGACTTGACTTGACTCTTCTTACTGCAGATCTCTAAGATGCTCAGACAGGGCTTTGATAACTGTCCCTTAACATTATTTTTTGTTCAATATTTCTTTAGTTAATAAGTTTGGAATATTGTAATGACTTGTTTCTGATGATATTTGTCTTTTTTTATTTACTTTTATAGAGTAACAGAGGGTTTCTTTACCTGATAAAAGTATTCATGTTAAAATAACCAATAGAAGTAACATCTATTAAAAAATTATGCAAGTAGATGTATTTATTTGTTACTTTAATGTGTTATAATGAAATAAAGAAACTATTTATTAATAATATGTTAAGGAAGTGTAAGATTTATACAGTCATAATTGCTCTTTAAAGCCAGTCATAAAGCTGAAGTGGCCCTAGGTGAAAATGAGTTTGACACCCCTATTGTAGCTTAATACTACTAGAGTAGAGCTGGCATTATACTATTGCTTCTACCAAACTATTGACATTTATTACTGTTCAGATGCTTGTGGTCTGTAATACAGTGTGTGTGCCTCTTAAAGGAATAGTTCACCCAATATTTATAATTTCCTAATCATTTTCACACACTCATGTGTTTCTATATTTTTATGAATTTCTTTCCTCTGTTGAACACACACACACAAAAAAAATCCATAATAGAAACAAAAAAAATCTTCCTTTAAGCTCAAGAGAATAAAGAAACACAAACAGATTTGGGAAAAATGAAGGGTCAGTACATTTTTTGGTGAGATTTTCCTTTAAAGAGACGGGGACATATTATACGCCTTTTTACAAACTGTAAAATAAGTGTATGATGCCCCTAAAGTGTGTATATAAAGTTTCAGCTCAAAATAGCGCACATTTAATATTTTATAACTCTGAAAAACAGCCACCAGGTTTTGATAAAAATTGTGCCGTTTTGGTCACTGTCACTTTAAATTCAAATAGGATTGTGCAAAAGAGGGCAGAGCTACATATACATGTGTGTCAATATATCTCCACATTTATAATGCTCTTTGTCGCTGACATTATTTTTAGCAGGTACGATGTGAAAACTCACATAGCGAACAGCTGCTTCTCACTCAGGGCTGTCTATGCTAACGAGGGAAAGATTGCCACTACTGATAATGGGTGGGACTTCTCCCTCCAAAGACATGTACAAAGGGAGAATGTGAATCAAAGTGTTTCTGCAGACTGTTATTATCAAGCATGATTATATTAAAGGCTGGCTATATTCACACACTGTTGCCACACAATTGTTTAGACCATTAGTTTACATCAGTGGCTATTAGTTGACCATATGAATGTTTTTCAAAAGGCCTCTATATACATAAGGAATAGTTAATAGATTGCTTTGTTCATTCATTCATTTTTTTTCTGTTTAGTCCTTTTATTAATCAGGGGTTGCCACAGCGGAATGAACCGCCAACTTATCCAGCATATGTTTTACCAGCAGATGCCCTTCCAGCCGCAACCCAACACTGGGAAACATCCATACACTCTTGCAATCACACAAATACACTACGGCCAATTTAGTTCATTTAATTTGCCTATGTCTTCAGACTGTGGGGGAAACTGGAGCACCTGGAGGAAACCCGCGCGAACACAGGGAGAACAAGCAAACTCCACAAAGAAATGCCAACTGACTCAGCCGGGGATCGAATCAGCAACCTTCTTGCTGTGATCACGCTACCCACTGCACCACTGTGACGCCCTTGCATTGCTTTGTGTTAAAGGATTTTAAAAGCATGACTCAGAGGCAAAAAAAAAAAAAAAACACATGACAAGAAGCTAAATGTGTGCATGTAAATGACATGTGCATTAAATAGCTCACAGTAACACGTTAGCTACCTCTTCACAAATATTTTTGAGCATATCGGCTCCCTGATAAAGCCCACCTAGCTGTCCTCAAGATCACACAAAGGAATGAAAATTGTCATTGAGTTACTATGGCTATGACTAATGTTTGTGGGAAGCAATTTCATTTCCAGCTGTGATTAAAACTGAAACTACGTGTGCATTAAATTCTATTATTACACATTCTATTATTACACATCTTCTAGCCAATCAGAACCAGGTATTTCAACAGACCATGGAATACATTTCTTTAAAGTGACCATCAATCTGCATGTACTCATTGACTCTGCCACAGCAACTTTATATGTTGCTCAAACCTGCCTTCCACACACATGCACACATGTACTGTACATTACACCATGGGAGTTCAGCATGTCTGTAAACATAGTCGGGAGGGCCGGATGTCTCTGGAGGTGAAGATCTTTGCTGAGAGACGGAAGGCGAGACGGGAATGCCGGCTCTAATGGCCAGATCAAAGTGAACTTCCTACACTAGTTATACATGGAAATCCTGCAGTGACATAAAACAGTCACAGTCATGAAGTAAATTTTAAACGTGAACCTGATTCTCAATATCTTATCTGACTGAGAGCATGGAGAGAAAACATGAGTATAAAGGTTTATGGTCGAGAGTTAAAACGTCTCCACAAATAAAGCTTAACCATAAAAGATGAATTCTATATTCATACATCAAGTTGCCTGGCAACAGTAAACAGTCTAGTGTCATGCCAAACCAACTCTGGACATGGTCAAATCACTGTAACATATGGTGTGTAGCAGCTAGCAGTTTGAAAAGTTTAAGACTGTACACTGTAAATTATATATATATATATATATATATATATTAGGGCTGTCCAAGAATTAATCGTGATTAATCACATCCAAAATAAAAGTTTGTTTTGACATAATATGTGTGTGTGTTATATATATTTATTATGTATATATATGTATATATATATGTATAATTATTGTCTTATTTGTATTTTTTAAAGTTTATTTGTAACATTATAAATAACTTTGCATGCATTTTGACAAATCTAATTAACCTAATTTCATGTTTAAAAATGCTATAATGTCAGCATGAAAGAGTCAACTCTGCTCATCTCTGGTTGTTTTTAAACATTTCACTGTGTTTACTGAGCTCTGCATTATTGTTAGTAGCCTGCTACTTCACTTTGTTGAAGTTCTATCTCTCTATATTTATGTGAAACTGCATGAGAGGCAGGAATATAGTCTGCCGTCAGACCTCTACATGATACGGTACATAAGCAGCCACAAACATCCTGTTTCTAAAGCTCTCCTTCACCCCCACCTCCACCTCCCTTTGAAATGGTACATGCCTGTGGCTTCAGTGTCTCTCAAATGATATTTGCACTGATGCCAAAGACCTGAAGCCATGCAACTTTGTTTCCGGAACAGAATAGCCTGATGCTCGAGTGACACATGTTTCTGTGAGATAGTCTTTTAACAGTAGCGTATTCAGAAGTGTCCCATGGAAAAGTACAAATGTAAATAAACCCTTGACAAAATTTAAAAATAAAATGGTAAAGATTCAACAGAGGGAAAAACGTTTAAGCAAAGATAATCAGATGAGAATAAGACTAAGCATGTTCTTCATCTGGATGGAAAGATAACCACATGGTCATTAGTTCAGTTGTGCTGCTAGCCAAACAATTTAATGTCTTTCAAATGATCAGAGGTAAATTCATTGATTATAGTATGCTACATCATGTCTGGGGCGGCATGATTGCTCAATGGTTAGTACTGTCGCCTCGCAGCAAGAAGGTCCTGGCTGGTTGGCCAGTTGGCATTTCTATGTGGAGCTTGCATGTTTACCCCGTGTTCGCATGGGTTTCCTTCGCATGCTCTTGGTTCCCCCACAGTCCAAAGACATGTGCATTAGTAAATTGGATGAACTAAATTGGCCATAGTGTAAGAGTGCGTGTGAATGAGAGTGTATGGGTGTTTCCTAGTACTGGGTTGTAGTTTGAAGGGCATTCGCTGTGTAAAACATATGCCGGCATAGTTGGCAGTTCATTCCGCTGTGGCAACCCATGATAAATAATAGATAGGAGCTGAAGGAAAATGGGTAAATGAACATCATGTCTGCACAGGTCAATCTAACAGTTACAGTGGTTCTCAGTCCCAGTCCTCTCACCCCAGCGCTTTGAATATTTAGCTTATTTCGGTTAACTGCAATGCAGCTCTTTAGATGAGAGCTTCATTCATGAACTGTGTTCCAACCGTCAGGGTTCCGTTTGTTGCTCTTTTAGAATTGCACTACACAACAGATCACAGAGATCATACTAGTGATGTGTGAACTTATATACTTCTACAGAATAATTAATAGCAATTTAAGTTTGCGATTTGCACTCTAAAATGCCCATTGTTTGAGTCCACTTCACATGACGTTTCATGGCGAATTAGAGTGAATGACGATTTTTTTAATGACCCGATGCGCATTTACTAATGCTAGTATAGATGAAACCGTTATTTTATTCAGTGTGTAAGAAATAAATTCTAAATGTAGAATAACTATAATATAATCTGATTTTTAATTTCAGTTTGTTTTCAGTGACTGTTATTCGTTTAGTTTAGTTTAGTTTAGTTTAGTTTTAGATTTTCAATAGTTTAGAATTTTTATTTTTAACAAAATGTTTTTGACCGTTAGTTTTAGTCTTAGTTTTAGTTTTTCTTTACTAAATCAGCCTTTATACTGTTTGCTCTTTTGCAGCCATGAAACCATCATTATTTCTCAAACTGTAAACATAATAACAAAATCTGTAATTGTTTCGTTTAGTTTTAGCTTTTCATTTCGTGTGACCTTTTTTTATATGAATTTTTTTTTATTGTTCTTTTCACCTGTATTTTATAGGACAGAGAGAGAGACAGGAAAGCATTGGGAGTAGAGAGAGAGATGAGAAGGATCAGCTAAGGGCCTCGAACCGGGAATCAATCTTAAGGCTGATTTATACTTGTACACATCAAGCGCATGTGTGAGCCCCGGTGCAGCCTGCGAGTGGTTGCATAGCCTTCGTCAACGCCGACGCTGACGTGCACCTCTAAAAAAATTTAACTACATGTCGCAACAACACGTAGCACAAGCTCTGTGATTGGTTGGCTTTGTAACGCTGACGGGTTTGGGTGGGGGTGTGAGCTGCGCGAGCCCGATAGGGCGAGTGTTTGCAAGTGTCGAGTCCCTAGAGGGAAACTGTTGTTTTGTTTAACTTATGATTAAAGTTGTTGCATGACAGCCAGTTCCCACCTCAAAATGAGCGAGTTTGAGCCAATTGTACATTAAGGTAGCGTTAAAATAGATGTATAAATGCACGACAACGTGCATTGCATGCGCCATGGGTCACACCGATCACTAGACGCAGAAGTATAAACCAGGATTTAGGTGAGCACCTGAGTGCTACAGTATTTGTCGACTTTACCACTAGGCTATTGGCATTAATGTGATTTATTATATTAATGGAAGTTTTTATTTACTAAACTAAACTCAGTCTCTACTGTATGTTCTTTCCCAGCCACGGATCCATGATTATTTCTCGAACTGTAATCGTAGCAACAAAATCTATAATCGTTTCATCCCTATAGTCTCAGCATCCCGACCTGCATCTCATTTATTTTTGGATAAAAAGCGTCTGCTAAAGGACTAAATCTAAATGTAATCCTGACCTGCATCCTATTTATTTTTTCAGTTTTTCCACTATGTCCAGTCTACATTCACTCCATCTAAACAAAGATGATTTTTCTGCTGAAATGTGCTGGCATTTTTAAGCTTTAATTGAAATCAAATTTTGCGTTTTTGAAATTGTTAGATAATGTTATACCGTATGGCACATCTGCATCCAGTTTCGACTGTATGCCCCGGCGACTGCTGGTATTGTCAACACACGACTAGTGTAAATCCTCCTTGACCCTACATAACCGATGCCTTGTTCTGCCTGGTGAAAACACTTGCTGAACATGTTGCCATCTGGAAGTTCGCTCTCCTGTGTGTTTATTGTCAGGCTGGATGTATCAGATTTTCTGACTTTAATGGCCTGTTTGGATTGCGTCTGTGTCAGGGAGACGCTGGTTCTCAGGTCTCAGCTCGGGCCTCTGGCTTCGCACTATATGGTGCATAGCGATTCTGCACAAGCAGAAACCGTGGCTCTGATCTGCTGACCATGGGCTCTTATGGCCCCGCTGGCTGTCAGCAAGTCAAACACAATCCATTTAAAACCATTGATGGGGTTTTCTGTTTATGCTCATCCTTAAGGAGAGAGAAGAGGAGACATCGCTGGTATTAAAGCCGTCAGGAACACACAATATAATGTAACATAAGAGTCTGAAGATTTTAATGTAATATTTATTCCACTTTTTATGAAAGCCCAATTTGTTAGTGGTACATAAAATATAGTAAATAAAAAAAATATAAGTGGATTATAAATATTTTTTGTAACCTTTTGGGTTTAATGTAATAATTATTAAATAAATATATTTATTTATACAGTGATTATTAAAAAATAAATGTATAATATCAATTGAATACATTTATTAAAGTTTAAGATATTAATATTTTATTATTATTTTTAAATGTTTAAATTGTTTTTATATTCACCTTTTAATACTGTTCTTTTATGCTCAAATCAAAGTCAGAATATTTTAAAGTTCTTGTATACTTTTTATTCTTCAGAATATTAAATAAAATAAATTATTAAATCATTAAAGACTACAAATTTTTTGTAGCCTTTTGGGTTTTATGTAATAAGACAATATTTATTTAAAATATATAAAATAAATGAATCAAATATGTTTATTAAAATTTAAGATATTACCATTTTATTAATAATTGTTTAAAAAGTATTTTGTTATTATATTAGCCTTTTAATACATTTCTTTGGGCTTGTATTGCATTTTAATTAAATATATATTGTAAAATAAGAGTCAATTTAAAGAAAATACAAATGGGATTTTTAATCAGGACAGTTTGAATATACCAGAGAATATATAATGTATCAAACATATTTTTTCCCAAACAAAAGATGTGCTTTATATGCTTAATAATTAATACTATCACAAATAATTATTAACATTATTTAATGTTAAACAAATAAATTAATGTAATGATTAAATGTATTGTTAGTAATATAAACAATAAATGAATAAAATAAAATGAACACATAAATTAATAATAAATAATTAAATAAATAAATAATAAATATGTGTACAATACAGGTGATACATATATAAATACATAACATATATAAAATATAATAACTGTATAAGTTTATATATTAAAATAATATTAATAAATACTGTTATTAATAGATTAAATATATAGCTAACGTATGTTAGTAATGAATTTAATACCTATACATTTTATGCACAATACACTAGATTCATTCATTCATTTTCTTTTCAGTTTAGTCTCTTTATTAATCTGGGGTCGCCACAGCGGAATGAATCGCTTAGATTTTATTCAATAATAAATTTACATTTATAAGTTCTCAATATTGTAATATAATAACATCAAATTTAATAAAACAAAATTATAATTTTATTAACTTGAAAAAAAAAAGCATCAAATAAAAATATATCATAGACATAACTGAAATTATTATGTTGTAATAGTATGTACACTCTTAAAAAAAAAGGTTCCTTGAGGTTCTATATAGAACCCTA
>CAIGQQ010014579.1:0-10146 GCA_903798035.1 Danio albolineatus
TTTGCCCTTTGTTTGCATAATAATATTATATATTTAAATAATTATTTGTATATATATATACGTGAAAGAACATACAAAACACCAGTTAAACACTAGCAAGAAAAAAAATCGTTTTGCAATAGCATTATTTTGTTTATATAAATAATAATATAGAACAATCAAATAATAATTTGCACAGAATTTTAACGTTCCTGGGCAGCTGTTTCGCCTTCTATGTTCTAGAAAAACAGGCAGTTATGCATCAGTCTATGTACATAATAGCCCACCAAAGCAAACAAAGGGCAAACTACATTTCGAAACGCATCAATATGAACAGCTTATCTTTTCCCTTAGAAGACGAGCATTCTTTTAAACTGCATTAAGGCAAGATGTTGCTGTTTTAGGTTATAAACCAATGGACAAAAACACGCTTTAAAAAGTTCAACAATCAAAGTACTTTAAGACAAGATTTGTAATGAGCGGTTATTTGAAAAAATTTTGAATATGCAGATGAGGTAATTTACTTAAATGGTCTGTTTACATAAAATATCTGAAATACGAAACATTGTATAATTTCAGGCGCATAATACCATGAACTTTGCTGACATTTTAGAGTTTAAACAACAAATCCTGCTTATGTGTTTTATTGGGCAAATGTGTTTGATAAAGAAGTATTTGGATATCAAATCAGAAGATTCCATATTTTCTTTATCAAATGTTAAAATTAATTTCAATTGTGTGTTTTTTATTATTAAAATGAGAAAATCAGACAAATTAGGTTAACACATCCCTCTTTAAACCCTTAACATCATAGATATGGATCAAATTAAAGTTCTGCTGTATATTTCAAATGGAGTGTTATGAATCAGTGCATGAGAAAAAAAATGTTTTGAGGATAAATAATTACTTATTCATTCATTTTCTTTTCGGCTTAGTCCCTTTATTAATCCGGGGTCGCCACAGCGGACTGAACCGCCAACTTATCCAGCATTTGTTTTACGCAGCGGATGCCCTTCCAGCCACAACCCATCTCTGGGAAAATAATTACTTACTTATTATTATTATTATTATTATTATGTACTTTAAATATACAGACTCAAGTTGATTAGGTTTAAAATTAATAAATGAGCATTTAAATGTAAAATTTGGAAGCACAATTGGTTAAAATCATTCTAAAAAAGCTAATAATCCAGAAGAAAGAGGCATATTCCTTCATATCCTTATGTAACTTTTTATATTTTGCACAAATGAATTATTGTATAAAATAATCTTGGAATAAAAGAGTCTTGTGTAAAAGAAATTTTGGCACAAAAGGATATTTTTTGTTTGGAAAATGCAGAAATACATAGCAGTTTTTGTATTATACAAACAATAGCTTGTAACTTTTAGCACTTTGGAGTCATAAATAGCATCTGATGTCAGTGATGATGAAGGATTCATTCTAAATGGCGTCTCAGTGGAGCGTTGAGCGTAAGAACTTTATCCTCTATAATCTTCTTTAGCTTCTGTTGCTCGCAGGTGGGGATGTCAGATGGAGCCACAGAGACAAAGGGGGAGAAGCAGTGCCTTTCATTTGATAGCTTGATTTGAGCATGTATTCTGAACGGTGAGCTTATGATAATAATAAAATAGCAGATCATTAGTATGAATTATTTATTAATGCAAAATGTTTATGTTTGTATATATTTGCTAAAATCTTTATATTTGTCCAGCTAAAGAAATGGAGGATGCAGAAGTTCGACAGCAGAAGCTGGACAATCAGGCAAGATTCTAAGAAATTAGTATATTTTGATTTGACATTTTCTCAAATAATGCATTTGTTTAAAAGTTATACGAGTAAAATGTATTTTGATCATTATAATATTGGGTTATTTCAGGTTAAAGAATTCAAACTAAGCACAATTAATGTTGTGAGGAAAGAATAGAAACTATATTTTCGTCATTGTTTTGGAAATATGTGTCTATACTAAAGCCATTATACTGTGATTGCAATGCATAACTGGATGTTTAACAGCAGTATATTTCTTGTCAACTCTTATAGCGTTCACTTTTAATCAAGAAACAACAAAGAAGAAGGGCAGATGCCCGGATGGTTACAGCGAATCCTGACATCCGTTCCAAGACACGCAAACAGAAAGCCGAGTCTGACGATACTGCTTTATTGATAAGCCAATCTCAAAGCAACACTTCCCTCAATGGTTTGTACATACTTACACTATTACCAGAATCTTGATGCTAATATATTGACATTTATTTGTCTATCGATCTACATTCGACAAAATTATATTTTAATTTTTCATGAGCTGACCTCAAAGATCAATTTTTTTGTACAAAAAAAGGTATACAGTATTTCTCTCAAATATTGTTCTCACATTAGTCGAAATCTGTTATAGAGAGCACAATACATCCACCTCACAGGTGTGGTATGATAAGATAATGATTATTGTATATTACATTCAATCCACATCAACAGCTCTGGTGGACATTCCCGCAGTCAGCACTCCCCCTCAAAAATTGCGACATCTGTGGATTGTGCTGTGTGGTAGAACTGTACATTTTAGAGTGGTGTTTTATTGTGGCCAACCTAAGGCACACCTGTGCAATAATCATGCTGTGTAATAAGCTTTGATATGCCACACCTGTGAGGTAATGATGGGAAGTTTGGATCTTTTCCGCACTTTGGATCTTTCAGTTTGTTTCAACAAACCGGTTCAAAAACACTACAAAGTAATCACGTCTTCCACAATGACGTAATAAATCCTCCCATGTTAGTGACTCAACATATCAATTGATATGTGACTCAACAATATGAGTCAGCAATCATAATTTCAGATGCACTGTTTGAGTTCGGTTCACCACCTGCTGAATCAGTTCACCTGTTCTCAGCATACTCTTCCAATAACCGAATAACTCAGAAATTGGTTTACTTAGAGTCAGAGGGGGTATCAGGCATGTTAAAAAGTAAGTAATTTGTGGAGAAGGGTTTAATGGAGAAGCAAACTTTTTTATTTAGAAAATCCGGTAAAAGACGATTGCAATCGACCAGCACCATTGTGAGGTGGATGGATTAAGAACTCACACAGATTTAGACAAACTTGTGAACAAGATTTGAGACAAATAGGTCTTTTGTGTGCATAGAAATGGTCCATTTGTCTGTGTCTTCATCTTTGTCGATGTCTATCTGTCTGTGCCCTTTTTACTATCAGAAACACAACCTGAGCATATTTATGAAAACACAGTGGAGGAGATTTGTTTGGGAGAACTGAGTGTTTCATCCAGGACAGAAGAGGCATCAGAGGAAATCACACAGCCTGTCCCTGTCATCATTAAGAAAATCGATCTAGAGATCAGCCCGAAGCACAGCACTACAAGCACTTTAGACACAGACGGCCAGGCAGATGGAAAGAAAACAAAGAAGAAAGTTGTGAAAAAGGGACAAACTAAACGTAAGTTTTTTTTCTGTTTTGTATTTTACCTGTTGTGTCTGCCTTAGTTTGATGAGTCTTTACATTTTGTTGAATTTCAGTACTTGAACCAAAAGCTGCATTGGAGGTGGAGGAAAATGAAAAGAAAGAGAAGAAACCCGTGAAGAAGAAAGAAAAGACAAATGGAACTAAAGAGAAAGCAAAGACAGGGGAACAGTCCTGTAAGTTTACCGGAGACGTGTGTCTATTGTTAAGCTTGACACAAGTTAAAGGCCATTTCCTGCAGTGAAGCTATTCATAAATAGGAAATAATTGGACTTTGGCATTGTTAACATTCCGATTCGTGTATTTTTCCTCCCAGCTGTTCAGACTGATTTAGTGGTTGATTTCCCCATTAATGAAGAGAGAAAATTTGATTCAGAGAGTGAGGATGAAGGAAAAGACTGGTCAAAGAGCCCCGTTCCTCCTACACCAAAGAAAAAACAAATGAAGCCAAGTAAATAATTTTTAAAAACTTTTTGTTAACAATACACTGTAAACCCAAATAAGTAAGCAGAACTCAAAAAATTTGATGTAACTCGTTGCCTCAAAATTTTTAAGTTCATGAACTTAAAAATTTTATTTTTCAAAACTTAAATATTTTGATTACATGCTACATAAACCTTTTCATTACAGTTAAATTAAAACTTCTTATGAAATCAACTTAAATATTTAAAGTTACAGTGACTTAATGCCATGAGAATGGGAAAGCAAATTTTTTAAGTTAACATTACTCAAAACAGTAAGTACACAAAGAACCACTTTAAAGTTGAATCAACTCAATTTTTATTAGTATCTTTGTCTTTTTGTTTAAAGTACAAGTAACTCTAAACATTTAAAACACAACATTCAAAATTGAAGCCTCAAAATTAAATGTGACACTGCAGTGTTAATTTAAAAGACAAAACCAAAATCAAATAAAAAATGTGTACTATTGGATAAAACCTGAGAATCAGATTAAGACCACACCTTTAACATTACAAATTCACGAACCTGCATGAACTTTTACAAAAACATGAAAATTTAAAACTAAATTACCTGTATGGTTACCAAGTACTACCCAGCTGTACTCAACAACTCTGTACAAGAGCTGTTTTCATGACAAATAACTTTAATAAATCCAAAAGGCACACTGTGCACATTGTGGTAGAAAAAAAATGCAGAAACATTTTAAACAGTTTTTTTCTTCATAAAAACAAATTATATTGAACTACTGAGGAACTCGCAGGCCTTAGTAATTGTTTTAATAAATTTCTACATTCACATAAAGTCATTTTTGAGACTCTGCAACTTGGGTGACAGTTTACCTTCATCAAGACCAAGTAAAATCTTTTCAATAAATTCAAAAGTGTTGGTCAGCCCCCTGGGATAGCTGAGGTGTAGTGCATAGATCAGTCCAAACATTACCAGGAAGGCATCAGCAAATCTGGAGAGGCTGTCCACAATCTCACTTTCGATGACAACTGAGGTTTTCACAGGCTGGAAGTGAACTGGACTTGTATCATTATCTTTGACGACTGTGAGGAGGGCCACTGCAATGTCTGAAAGGTCTGGCTCATCAGATGTGTCCTGTAGATAAAATAGATATTAAAGCAAAAACAAAACATCAGTCAAGCAAACAGTAAACAAAAATTGCAAGAGATTTATACTAAGCTAAAAAAAAATATATATATATTTTGCTTAAAGCAGTTTAGTACTAAAATAATTTTACAGTGAGGTCAAAGAAAACAAATCGCACAAATTATTTGAAAAGACTGAACTAGAGTAAGCATATAATGTATGTATACATATATGAACTTTGGTAACACTTTATAATAACTACACACTATGAACCATTTATTAAGCATTAGCAAATAGTGTATTCATTATCTGCTAAGCATTAACTCTACATTAATAAACATAAGTAAATAGCTTATAACTGCAGCTACAAATGCTGTATTCCTGTTTTGTAAACACATTTATAATGTGCTTAATAATTATACTTTCATACTTTGTTAATGATTTATTTTTCATTACTAAATTAAGTTTTGCATTATTTACAAACCAGTTATTTAAGTATAGTTAGTTATTTTTTAAGATCATTCAGAATGAGTATGTAAATGATTAATAAACTATTCAAATCAACATTTATGATTCTTATTATTCAGGCATATAATAATAGTTTATTTGTATGTTAATAAATGCTTTATTAACTCAACTTCATGCAGTTTTGTTACCTCATCTAAAGTGAAGACTATTTATGCTTTATAAATCCCTTACAAATGACAATTAAATGCTCCATTAAATTCTAAACCAGAAAAAAGTACATAAACGACATTATTCATTCCTATTCATTTGAAGATACACAAATGAAACTATCAAATAAATTTATCTTTGTAATCTTATCTAAAATAAAATTACTGTACATTTTAAACATTGCATCCTATTATATTGTTAAATTATTATATTTTTGTTGTTGTTTTATCCATTTTGTCATATTTTGACACTCCTGTTATTCAGCAATGTTTAAACTTTACAGTAATTTTACTTTTTAGATTGCAAATGT
This sequence comes from Danio albolineatus, assembly GCA_903798035.1. NCBI lineage: Eukaryota > Metazoa > Chordata > Actinopteri > Cypriniformes > Danionidae > Danio > Danio albolineatus. The sequence goes on from CAIGQQ010014579.1 coordinate 5,989, forward strand.
ATTGTTCATTTGATACTAATCCTTTAATTGTCATTTGTAAGGGATTTATAAAGCATAAATAGTCCTCACTTTAGATCAGGTCACAAAACTGCATGAAGTTGAGTTAATAAAGCATTTTAACATACATAGTAACCATCACTATATGCCTGAATAATAAAATATATAAACATTGATTTCAATAGTTTATTAATCATTTACTAACTCATTCTGAATGATCTTAACAACCACCAACTACTCTTAAATACAAATGGTTTGTAAATAATGCAATACTTAATTTAGTAATGTAAAATAAATCATTAACAATGTATGAAAGTACAATTATCAAGCACCATACAAATGTGGCTATAAATCAAGAATAGAGCATTTGTAGCTGCAGTTATAAACTGCTTACTAATGCTTATTAATGTAGTGTTAATACTTAACAAATAATGAATTCACTAGATGCTAATGCTTAGTAAATGGTTCATAGCGTGTAGTTATAAAGTGTTAGCGAACTGTTTAGTGTGGTGGTGTGATGTTTTTTTTTTTAACAAATACTCACCATGCAGGTCCTTAAAATTCCAGTGATTTCCTCACGTAGATACACAGGAAGGGCATGAAGAACAGTGACACGCTTGGTGTGTATGTCATGGAACTCCTATAACAATAAAAACAAAACTGTATATAATTGAACTGGAAATGTTAAACAATACAATCAGATATACAAAACCAGAAAAATACCAACAAAAGAGTTCAAAATGTTTTAGTGTTGTAGTGTTCAAACTACTAAAGTGTTGTACTGTTCAAAGTTCATCTGAATCAATTTTTTTCAAACGTTTTCAAACTTTCAATCTTATAATAAAGTTTTAGCCTATAAAACGTACAACAATGTTTTTACCTGTTCATCATGGATTCTTAAGATTTCAGTTAAAGTATCTGATGTCTTCCTAGTTCTGGCTGCCTTCTGTCTGAACAGGGTCATCGGTCTAGGAAGATGTCGGTCAAGCTCAGAATAGAATGTGTTGGGCAGGTTCTGGTTTGTAATCCGTTGGAACTCTGCATACACCTACATTTTAAAACAATGACAGAAAAAGAACAGCCATATTTATTATGAGAACCAGATTAATCTACTACCCCTCACAGAAAAAAGCCTCTGAATGTGGTATGTTATCAAGAAAGCAAATACAGAAAAAAGTGTTACCCCTCATCACCTCAGATTCCATTTTGAGTGAAGGCCAGAGTTCCATTAGCTCTTTTACTGGTGGGCATGTCTTCACAATGGTCTGTCGCCGCAGGGCAAAGGTTGTTTGCATCATCTTTTTTATAAGTGGTAAGTTCTTCTCGGCTTTCTTCATTTCATCAACCATTTTCTGCCTCAACTGTTCAAGAGTTGAGGGATTTTCTCCTTGGGGAAAGTTGGGCAAAAAGTTTACTTTTGCTCGTTTGGGTCTTAATATTTGAATGTGAAGATTCATTGTCAGGATTCATTCTGCTTCTTTTTCCAGCATGAGATCTTAAATGAGTTTTAAGACTATTAAAACTCTTAAATGTACACATGCAACCATTGTAGATGCATGGAAGGGGGCTTACACTGGAAAAGTGGCTATGCTGCAGTCTGATGTGTTTAAATATTTGCAGTCTGTCAGTAAAAGAAGCTGAACACAACTTACACAGCCAAATCATACTGAAGCCAACAACCTGAAAGAAAAAGAAAAATTAATGTTAGAAAGTGTATAGCCCAAAAAAAATAAAATAAAATCAATACTAATCAACCAAAAAGGTACATCATCATGACCAGAGAATACAGCTAACACTTGAGCTGCACAATTAATTGTTAAAAGATCTCGATTGAAACGTTCATGCAATCTATATTCTGAAAGATCACATTTTGCATGGAAGTTTGAAACAATTACTTTTTAGCACCAATAGGTGGCGGCAAATGATCATTAAATATTAATTGTCACTGTATAATGTGTTTAAGAGATTTGGAATTATTTATCCAGTAATGGAACATGTAAAGACATTAGCAGTTTTTAAATCATTAATTCAAACTGAAAAGTTATGTATGTTGATGTAACATCAAACATAAAGGGGACAACTATATAATAAACAGTTGCAACTGTTAAATTTTAAGCCGGAATGTAATAGTTGTGGACCACAGCACCGTTATGTCTAAACAGATGCCATATTAAACTTAAAATATATTAAACTGTTCAGGCACATTTCTACAATGACACGTACTCTCACAACTCTACAATTTGTATCAGTGCCACACCAAGACATTGTGAAAAGTATCGTTTCCAAGTTATATAGTTTTTTGCACACCGGACAAAATTAGCACTGGATGTTGATTTTTAAAATGGCGTGTCATCAGTGGACGTTACAATCTACCTGAAGTGCCTAATGTCGTGCAAGAGGTAATATAGACTTCGATCCGTTCGAAAATTATATACAAGTTAGATAACGTATAACATATGCTTTGCCGTTCATTATTTATATAAGGCCCATTTCATCGGTTATTCCTCGCGAGACATCCATTACGTTTGAATATAAATTTACGAAACTGGTGAACGCTATTTAAAGTTTTCTCTAGATTAAACTGCTGCAACTGTTCACTAGACAAGCCCCTGTTTAAAACGCATTTAACACTTACCGTGAAAGCAGCGTTGCTGATAACTGCCGACTGCTAGAAGAAGCTGAAATCCTCCTCACGTACTGCAGTGTTTTGTGGCGCCAAAAGTCAAAGCATTGCGCGCCGCTTTCCCACAATGTCGCAAAAGTCTCACTATGACCTTGGAGCACGTGAACCTCGTAAGCCAATAAAATGATGACCCTTATGAAACGTTTTTTAAACAAACATGTTTTAATATATAATAGAATATTCTGTTTTGTACTGATTAAATCAGCTGTTCTGGTTAAAATGTCTGTGTATTTAATATTCTAACTGAATATTTTCCTTATAAAATAATTTTTAAAGATGAATTCATGAATACCCAAGCTTCATTAGAATTTTTTTTGAATGAATGAAAATAAATTTATTTTATTTTAACCTATTTATATGTATATAATTTAATTTAAAAATGACAAAACAATGACTTCACGACACACACACACACACACACACACACACACACACACACACACACAGGTTACTGATGTCATGTGCAGACAAGACAGCATGTTTGAAACTACAAAAAAATGTCTTTTATATCTTATTTTATATATTTCTCTTTGTGATTTGTATTGTGCAGCACATTGGTCAACCTTTGGTTGTGTTTAATAGTGCTATATAGATAAAATTGACATTGACATTGACAAGGTAAGTTAAATTATACACTTAAGTTGCACTTACTTAATAAGCAAGTTGTTTCAGTTAATCAAAAATAATAAGTTTAATTCACTCAAAAACTATAAAAAAGTCACGCAAACTCAAACTATTTGACTTAGTAGAACTGTTTTAGAAAATTAAGTTTATGCTACTCAATCAATTTAATTATTTTGAGCATTTGGGTTTACAGTGTAGTGGCCTCATTGATAAAATGCTGTTCCTGTCTTTGTAGTGAGATGTCATCTCAGTGACAGTGAAGAAGAAAACGAGGAGAAAGAGGAGAAGGACAAGAAGAAGGAAGCTAAAAAAACACCAAAGAAGTCTAAAAAAGCTGCAAAAAATGAAAACAGTCTTGCCTCTTTGAACTCCAACTATAAGGAGAACTCTTCTGACAGCGATTCTTTGGACATGGGAAAAGTGAGTGTAAATTCTAAAACTTGGTTTATTAGCTATGGTCATTTGTAAGTGTATGTGGCTGATTTCATATGTTTTCCACTTCAAGTTAATTCTAGCTTTAAAATTTTTTTTTTGCTGCTTGTCTTAATTATAAGCAAAACATTTAAATGTGTGTATTTGTATGTTATTAGTCTTCAGTTATTAGTCTATGTGTGTAAAATAATAAATTATTGTGTAAATAATTTGAAGTGGAAGTATGTATCTTCTCCTCCTTTTAATACATGTCTAAAAGAAGATATTAAATTGTAATTTTAAATCTGACCATCGAAAACAACTGACAGACTGCCACCCATTGGTTCCCCTTTAAAGATTATTTGCTGGCTAACTTTTTTGTTATTTAAATTGAGAATATATATATATATATATATATATATATATATATATATATATATATA
>CAIGQQ010014580.1:0-15678 GCA_903798035.1 Danio albolineatus
CCAGACAGGAGCGAAACCTAACCCCGCCTCCAACTCCACCTCTAACCACACCCTCCGACTCCGCTATCCAATCCTGAAGAGGTAAAGCGAAGGGGGGTGGTTCTTCGTAATAGTTGTGCGGTGTTTTTGAAAAGTATAAATACATACATGATTGCTCTGCTTAAAATACGAAATATATACATTTGAAAGAAAATATCCTGCTACGATGGAATCACCACCACCAATGCATACTCCTAAAGAAACGAAAAGACTGATGTGTAATTCACCTACAAGAGGACGTGTGGAAATGAATGGACCACCACCTTGGGCACCGAAGAAAAATGAAGGAGTTTGTTTGACAACATTTCTCCATGATTATAGAGACGTTGTTACACGTGATTTCCATATGTCTGGAGACCGTGTCGTCAGATACAAGTTTGACAAAACGAGGCGGGTGGTGAGGTTATACACAGCGGATGTTGAAGACGATTTTACATGGGAGACACCCACGCTGCTTTTTACAGAAAAAGATTGGAGATTATTTTATTGCAACGTGTGGAGCGACCTCAAAGAATGCTGTGATCGACCGCTTTATATTGCTGAATGGAATTCTGATTATCTAAACGGTCGATATCGTGTGGTTGGAGATCACAATAAAAAGCTACCCGATGACTGGGTATACTTTTTTTACTGCGAAGATCACACAAGGCTCCAATGTTATGTATGGCCTATTCCGGAAACGGAACACAATCTACATTATAAACTCAGATTCCTGTTTCAGTGGAAAGATGCGCACATGATGGACAGTATTTTTTCATGTATTAACAAAATGTTTAAATGGTGTGAAAAGTATGACAGATACAATTCTGTAAGGAAGCAGTTGTTTAAACCTAACGAGAAAGACCCCACCCTCCCTAAATTCAAAGTAACTCCGCCCACATATTACAGCCATTAAAAGAAGTGAGCTAACACCCCTGCTGACATTCAAACAAAACGATACGGACCATCAAGGATGTCTCAAGAATTTATATCTGCCTGCTGCTACAGCAACACACCAGAAACAGCACCTGCAATGCCTGATGACAACGCGACCCCGCAGGCGTTATCCATACAAGTTTTTGACAAAGCCTGGTTGTCAAAATTCTGCATTGATCTCGGTTATCACAACCTATCATTCCTCGCAAACTACATACCACCTGACACCACCGCTGACAGCTCTGACGCTGTAGATGGCTGCATTGGAGTGACAGGACACAAGGTCATCAAAGCTGTGGTCACCGTGATTCTGGAACACTTGATAGATAAAAAGTTAAAGAAGGAATGTTATGGATGTGAGGTTGATCACCCGAGTCAGACGCAACACTCGTGCCTTTTTGAAGCCCCGGCTTATTACTTTTTAGGATGCTTCGAGGAGCTGACCCGTAAACTACTCAAGCCTGAACTAAAACTGATTCTGTCCCGCACGCTGAAAACTTTTGACATCACACCACACCTGCAAAAGATCCAGGGCGTTGTTGAGACTGTTCTGTGTGAACTCAGAAACGAGATCTACATTGTCCAAACTCTTTCTGCACTCCGAGAAAAGCTGATAGATGAAACCTGTGAGCAGGCCATTTATGACGCTGTCGACAGCTGGAAGAACAGTCATCCTGAAACCACCGACTAAGCCTGAACATGGGAAACCTCTGCAGTCTACACTTTCTGGTAGAATGTATTTTTAAACAACGTATTAAATCTGAAATGACTGATTTATTGTATAAGATTGTTGATGATGAATATTATATCGATAACAAACGTTTAACAAAATTAAAGATTCAAATGTCTGTTGCAAGAAGTTTGTCAAATGAATGGGGTGTTATAATAAATATGTGTATTACTGACAGTTGTGCACCCAATGTATTTCTGAAAAATATTCTGGAATTGATGCCTGAATGTGAGGAAAACCTTAAAATAGGTAATATTTTATGTCTATGTACTTATGTAACAGATGTATGTACAACACTTTTATTAAGAAATGAAACCAGTGATGTTTATAAAATTATTGACACACTTGTTGAATATGTGATTGAAAAAAATTTTGTCATGTGTGTGAAATTTCTCCATTATCTAGATGATCTGTAACACTTTTAATTTTTCTATACATGTATTTTAACATATGTATGCATTAAGATTTTGAAAATAAAAATCCTGTTTCATCTCAATCTTCGAGTCATTATTTTGTGGTCATCGTAGAGAAATCATGTCTCATGATCTCATGAAAAAAGTTTACTACAACCCTTCACACCAAGGATCGTTGGGTGGTAAAAAACGTTTACAAAGTGGTGTACAAGAAGAATACGGGGTTAAAATAAAAGATAAAGAAGTGGAAGAATGGTTAGCTTCTCAAGATGCGTATACTCTGCATAGAACAGCCCCCGTCAAGTACAAACGAAATAGAGTAGTTGTGTATGGAAAAGATGTACAATTTCAACTAGATTTGGTTGATATGACCGCTTATTGTAAAGAAAATGATAATATAAAATTTTTATTGACTTGTATAGATGTATTCGGAAAATATGCATGGTGTCGCACGTTAAAAAACAAAAGTGGTGTTGAAGTGACAAAAGCTTTCCAATCTATTCTCAAAGAAGGACGCGTCCCTCAGAAAGTACAAACCGATCAAGGAAAAGAATTTTTTAACAAACATTTTCAAGAGTTGATTAAAAAATACAACATACATCATTTTTTCACTGCCAGTGATCTAAAAGCCAGCGTGGTTGAGCGTTTTAATAGAACGCTCAAAACACGTATGTGGAGATATTTAACAGCGGTGAATTCAAAACGTTACTGCGACATTCTTCAAGATCTCATAGGCGGCTACAACAACAGCTATCATAAGAGTATTAAAATGAAACCTGTGGATGTGAATAAAGAAAACGAAACGCTGGTGTTTCACAACTTGTACGGTGACATGCGAAAAACTACACCTGTATTTAAATATAAAGTTGGGGATGTTGTCAGAGTTTCTAAAGTAAGAAATGTATTTTCTAAGGGGTATGAACAGAATTATACTGAAGAGTTTTTCACTATAGCAAAGTGTATACCTCGTCAACCACCTGTTTACAGATTAAAAGACTATGACGGTGAAATTATTGACGGATGCTTTTATGAACAAGAATTACAAAAAATAACTGTGGATAAAGATAAAGCATTTAAGATAGAACAAATTTTGGATAAGAAAAAAACTAAAAAAGGTGTATTTTACTTGGTCCGATGGAAAGGTTGGGATGACAAGTTTTCTTCGTGGATCCCTGAACGTGACGTGGTGGATTTACAGAAGCCATAAAGATATGGATAACCTACACTTCACGTCATTTTATGAAAACCTAACCATGGCAGAGGCTGGATTTTACATCACACTACCCTGCAATGCATCGAGTCATATATATCCTGAAAACAAAATTTCTAATTACAGAACCAGATTGGCGAAAACTATAGATCTAAAAGGTGTGTGGGAGGTTGGTTTGATTGAGATAGATTATCCTTATAGTTGGTATAATTTTAACGACGAAGAGGCTTCATTCATCATCCATATGAGTAAAGACGTTCTACAGACGGATGAGCGATATTTTAACGATGGGGTTAATATTATTATTGATGATAAAAACATATGGAAGCTATGTAAAACATTAAAGTGTGGATATTATGAGGATGTGTTATTTCTGATTAGAGAAATAAATTCAACTCTACCACCGCGCGTCACTCTTGGATATGATCATGTTAAAAATAAAATATTTCTAAAAGCCCCACCTAAGACTTCGTTAACATTTTATGGGAAACTGGCTATCATTTTGGGGTTAAAACCAGGACTATCTATAGATACCCTAAAGCCAAAAGATTATCGGGGCGACGGAGGACCCATAGTGACGTACGCACCTCATCAAAGCGATATCAAAGCCGGATGTTATTCATTTTATATATATTCTGATGTAATAGAATTTCAATCAGTCGGTGATTCGTACGTCCCACTGTTAAGTTGTGTCCACATACAGGGTGAACATAATCAGATCATTAATGTTCGATACGAAAAGCCTCACTACGTACCTGTAAATAAATCACATATTACAGAAATAGCGATCGAGGTCAAAGACGATCAGAACAAAGAAATACCATTTACCTACGGTAAAGTTGTGGTAAAACTTCACTTTAGACCCGTAAAACAGTCTTTATTTTAAAAATGACACATTTTACGTCATACAATATGGACCCCGGACGTTACGTTTCATACTACCAGAATCAGGCCGGAAATGGAATGCCGGGATATGCTGGAGGCCCGGTCATGTATGGGGCTGGTCTTGGAGGTATGTTTAGAAGTTTGTTCAGGGCGGCACTACCGCTGTTAAAAAGAGGTTTCAGTATAGCTAAACCTCATCTAAAAACAGCAGCAAAAAATATAGTCAGTGATGTTGTGACTACAGCGCTGACCAAATCATACACCGATAACAACAACAACAATAATGGTCAAAATGGCAACGGTCTGATGGTGATGACAAACAGAAAACGTAAACCACCAGGGGTCAGGAGAAGACGATGTGGGAGTGGTTTCCCCGCTAAAAAGGCAAGACGCACAAGTAAAAAACATTCATTTGCTAAACGCAAGCAAAGGAGACGTGTGAAACGTGTAAAGAAATCCTATACCCGTACAAGACCACTTAATACTATTTTCTAAACTATGGCTCTGCTTCATAATATGTCGGAAGAATGTGTTAAGTCTGAACTAGATTTATTTACAATCCCCTTCACACAAACGTCCATAGAAAAAAATAATTATGTGGAAATCCTCCCGCTCTCTGCAATAACAGATACTTCACCTATAGAGTTTTTTATAGCCGGTACAGGTGAAGATTACATTGATCTGAATAATACGCTGTTACACACACGCGTTAAAATTGTAAACGCTGACGGTACCGACATCGCAGACGGCGCACCTGTCGGACTGATAAACTACCCAGGAGCTACAATATTCTCACAGGTGGACGTGTCTTTAGGCGATCGCTTAATCTCACAAAGTTCCTCAACGTATGGATATCGTTGTATAATAGAAACGTTGATGAATTATGGAAGGGATACCCTGGAATCAATTTTCTCTGCAGGACTTTTTTACAAAGACACGGCAGGACATATGGATGAAACGGATCCTGGTGGTGAAAACGTAGGGTTCAGGAAGCGTGCCGCATTCAGCACTGGTGGAAATGTTGTTCACTTACTAGCACCAATTCACAGTGACATCTTCTTTCAAGAAAAACTTATGTTGAACGGCATAGATATAAAAATACGTATGATGAGAGCTAAAGATGAATTCTGTCTGATGAAATCTGGTGCGACGATTTATAAACTACAGATTTTATCAGCATCACTTTTTGTGAAAAAAGTAACAGTAGCACCTGCAGTTCGGATGGGTCATGCACAAGCACTCCTTTCAACAACAGCTAAATACCCTATAGATCGAGTGTGTTTAAAAAACTTCTCGATACCTGCAGGAGCACGAGTTTCTAATCATGAGAATCTTTTTCTTGGAACACTACCGAAATCTATTATTTTAGCAATGACCGAGAACTCTGCCTTTTCGGGTGCGTATGATAAAAACCCATTCGCATTTAAACATTTTAATCTGGAATATTTATCTATCTATCAAGATGGATTAGCATTACCCTGTAAACCCCTTCAACCGGAGTACGAGAACGGAGCTGCTGTGAGAGAATTTTACCAACTCGTTTTATCTACTGGAAGACACCTTAAAAATCAAGCTCTGGCAATAGACCGAGAAGATTTCCTTAACGGGTATACATTGTATGCGTTTAATCTCACGCCGGACGAGGAATGTGGTCAGCACGTATCTCTAATTAAATCAGGAAACATCAGACTCGAAGCCCGTTTCAGACAACCGCTCACAAACACAATAAACTTGATCGTGTATGCTATATTTGACAGTGTTATTGAAATTTCAAACAGGAGACAGGTGTTAGTAGATTACTACTAACCTACGTGATTACACCTACTACCGAGTAAAAAATGAATACGATTCAACTGACTAACATTATGGATAAAATATCTTGCGGTACCCATTTTTTTGGGGGTGCTACCTTGTGATCATCTCCCCAAAAGTATATTAAAAGATCTTCCAGCCACGGTTATAATTAATACAGATCCTTCAAATATGCCCGGGGAACACTGGTTAGCTATCTACATAAGTCAGGAGGGTGAAGGTTGTTTTTTTGACAGTTTTGGAAACAGTCCGGATAGCATACGTTTCCCGACCTCAATCCGAAACTTTCTAAAAACAAATTCTGTTCGTATAACCTTCTCTAACAAACAGATTCAAGATTTTACATCTGACACCTGTGGTCAGCATTGTGTGTTTTTTCTGTATCATATGTCAAAGGGTTATAATTATGAAGAGATTATTAATATGTATCATGATAACCTAATGAAAAATGATAAGATGGTTGATCATTTTGTGAGAAAACTGAAACCAAGAACCTGTAACAGTAACACATTTAAATGTATTCAATGTGTTCAAACTGGTAAAATGTTTTTGTCTTATTCTTAAATGTATACATGTATGTATGTGTGATGAAAAAATAAGAATGTTTACTTTGTATTATCTCATATATATCGTCTGTGTCAATTTTTCGCATGAATAAATAAAGAAAACACAAACAACAAATAACAGTTTCTATCTTTTTATTAACATGAAAAACAATAATCAACAACATTCACATTCATAGTTCACAATCATCATTTAAAAGATAACCAAGCACTGGTGTCATTTCCTGCATCAGAGTCTGGTGTAGTCCTGTGGGATCTCTTGTGTCTTTTAGATCTTTTAGATAAGTTTGATGGTGGTGTTGCAACATCAATGTCTGTGAAAGTTTTTCTTTTATGAGATTCTATTATTATCCCTCTAACATATGGGTTGGATATAGTCGAGTAAGGTATATTTAATGCAACAAAACCATCGAGAAATTCATTCCATCCAACAGGTCTGTGGTCATGGCGAATGATTTTAAGACCCGTTATACATCTGAACAGATCTAACATATGGGATCCGGGGATAACACGTCCTTTATAAATAAATTCACCAGATTCATTCCAAGACGTTAAATGTTTAGCGTTGGACATTTTATTCAAAATGTATTTTATATTTTTAAAACTCTTCTGCGGTACGTTGTTTAACACCTCATTCGTGATTTCATCCTCACCGTCATCAGGACTCTGAACAGGTGTATGAGCAGGTGTTTTTACATCAACGGGTGGATTTTCTTGATGCGGTAAAGTTAAAGTTATACTTGCGTTATCCATATCACCTTTTTTAACCATGATTAAAAATCTTTGCAAAATGTTAGAGTAGAGTTTAGCTTTTTCATGTATATCCAGATCAGATCTTTGTAATATTTTTCTTATAGCGATGTCTAAATCATTCTCAACAACCTGTTGAATACTTTCGCGCGTTCCTCCGTTTCGTATTTTATCAAGTTGGTTTTGTGGAATTAGGAACATCTTTTCTGCATACTCCATTTTCTCAGGACTGTCTTGATGTTATCAAACTTGTAATGAACGGAATCGCCACACTTAATAGGGGTAGTAGAAAACCTCCTCGCTGGTTTAAAATACGTCTTTTCTTCTTGACGTTGATTTTTTGATCGGCAGTAATTTTTATCTCCTTTTTTCTCCTTTTGAGTTTTTGATGTTGGTTAGCTGTTAAAGGTATAGTACCATGCAGTACGTTTAAAGCAACTTCGCAAAGCGTCAATATGAGTTCATCGGAGGATGATTGTAAAATAGCGCGTCGCTGCTTCGGTGTTGCTTTATATAATAGCTTTAAAAGAGGTAAATTTCTGCAAAGTCTCACACTCATTTTTTATTTTTATCTGATACCTCGCTTCAACGCTTTCTTTTTCTGTACATACACAACCGGATGCTCTGAAAGCAGAGATGTTCTGAGGCGAAACTTTTCTGGTGTTCTCGCTTTAAAGTCTATTAGCAAATAACCGTACGGTATTTTTGTAGCATCCTCATAACATTCCATAAAGAATTTCCCACTCTGCGGATACATTTGACGACCTAAAATGGCAATCTGATTTTTATCTCGTGGGTTTTTAAATAAAATTATATAGTTTGCATTAAGACTGATAGTCCTTATGGCTTTGCCTTGACAGAAAATATTCTGAAGGATTAATATGACAGATACAGAATTATGATGAACGAGTTGAGTGAATGCTTTCTGAACTTGTTCATTATTAGACGACTCAGCCATTACATCATCAAAAAACAGTAAAGAAATTTTATTTGTAGGCAGTACATCAATCAAGGATTCTGGAATGCCTTCAATAAACTTTATATTATACAATGACATCAGTTCACTATAAATATTTTGCCAACATGAATACACAAAAACCACATTATTAAATTTCACATTGAGCGTCTTGTCAGAATTAAGCAATAACGTTTTTACAAAGAATGTTTTACCACTATTACTTGGCCCCGAAATAATACATGAAAAGGGGTGTTCCAAACGTACATCAAAAAATTCTTCATCATCATAAGCATTACACATCATATTAGTAGCCATATGGTAATGTGGAGTAATTGGGCAAGAGAACGCGCTTGTTGTAAACCACTTGGAATCTTTTCTTCAATGACCTGTTGTGCAAAGTAAACTTTTTTTTATCTCTAACGATTGTGTTTGTCTGTGCTAACAGCTGAGCCATTTCACCTGTTGCTGTATATTTTTCTACCAGACAGATCAAGTTTTTTAACGTAATCTGTTTAGCGTTTTCAGCGTTTAGGGTGATACCTTTAGCCTTAAGACATACTTTTCCTTTCACAGTTCTGTATCCGTACGTTTTAGGACCTGCCGCTGTAAACTCACAAATCGAATCATCTGGACCAACTTCATCAGCTAGATCACCCAGGAAGACGCCTGTTTCAGGCTGCCATTCGTTGTCTTTTGATACATAGATAATGCTATCTGTGTCAGTGTATAGCACGCGCTCCCCTAGCTTATCAAGCTGTTTATATAACTCCAAACGCCCGTAAGCTGTAACGAAGCAACCTATGAATACATTAACATCTTTAGTTTGACAGGGCACATCATCTGGATAGCACCATTGGATCAATGCGACTGAATCTGAAACGAACGAGAAATGTTTCACTCTGCGACCGTTTCCAAATATGAATCTGGCAAATTGTTCAGGATCTCTTATTAATTCCGAATATGTATATTGGGAACGAATTGAAAATCTCCCCCACAGCGAGTTCATATACGTCTTGGATACTGATCTTCGTGCCGGATTTGGACATATTTTTTCAATATCAAGTACAACACCCTCTTTTTCAAAAAATTCTTCGACAAATTTTTTTTTATCTTCGTCCGTCACTACATGTGGTGGGAAGCCCGATGCTTCTTGTTTGATTTTTAGGAATGTTTTCACATAATCACTAAACAACGTATCGGATGTTTTGGTAAAATGCCACACTTCATCTATTTTAATCACTCTATAACCTTGCTGAATGGCTTGCTGTAACTCTACAGTAACCCACGTTCCATGCAGCATACGTTCTTCATCAGAGTGTGTACAACTTTCTTCTTGTTGTTTTTCAGCACAGGTTCGACACAGGGGGAACATTAGTTTTTTAGCACACCGCATAGGTAAAACGGGGTGAAATAAACCCCGCGGTGGTAAAACGGATGCTTTGATAATCCCGAAATAATTTTCAATCGGTTCAAAGTCTTTTAAAATTACTTTGGGGTGTCCAATTGGAAATTTTTGTTTCGATTGAATGCTCGGATACAGGGAGACGAAATCGATGTATTTGATTGTCTCATCATCTCCTGCTTTATGATATAATTTCAATGCATTAGTCCTACCGCCAAAAAGTGCATCTCTTGGTTTGAGTCGCTCGGTCGCGCTATAGGTCTGCATAAAGGTCATCACAGCGGGGTCATTGTTCTTAGCGTGAGACCATTGACACCCCCAGATGTACTCAACATTCAAACCATGAATTTTTTCTAATGTTTCTAGTTTGTGATCAGTCTGGGCTCGAAGTGTAGCAAATGTAGCTTTTTTAATTAAAGGGTGTTGATCGTGTGGGTTAAATTTACAACAATGTCCGTGAAAGTAACACCCTAGATATTCTAACGCAATTTTACGACCATCTTTCTCATAAAATCCGTCCAAAAAGTATGGACCAAACTGAATTTCACCTGTATTTAATGCATGTTGGACGTCAACACCTCTGCTTTTACTAATGTATTCAAGCCACTCAATTGATTCGTTTGAAAAAGACTTGAATTGGTTAATGTAAGCTTTGTCGTGGGTTAAAGCTAATGTGTCTCTTGTCAAAAAGTTTGTTTTGTAGATTTTCATAGCGCAGCTAGGAAGCGTATTTGTTGAAAATGGGTCAATTCCGATACATTCTAACAATGTCTCTCTGAATTTCATACATGCTTCACGCAGCAAAACCACATCATTTCTACAATACACAGCAATCTCCTTTTTGAAGTCAAATACCTCACCGCACACTTCGTTGTACCACACGTCAAATTTAGTTTGATCATCCACAGTCATCATGTCATAATCATAATAACATTTTGGTGGATAGGGGCCAACATAATTCACATTTTCCAATCTATTGAATTTGTGTGGGAAAAAACCTTTTTCTGCCGTAGTTAGATTGAAAGCAGCGGTTGTTTTTGAAAGTTTCATAGCTAGAAAGTTGTAGCTATCTATAAATCTGATTTTGAATGCTTTATCAAAAATAAAAATCAATCTACCCCCTCTCATTATAATTTCGGGTGCAAGACCGACGCTGGTGAAATGTTCCAGTAAAACATAAGAGTCGAAGCCTGAAGCATTGTGCGCTATAAATGTATAATTTGCGTATTTCGGACGCCTAAAATGTTTAATTAGACGCTCAACACAGTCCAAACCTTCGGCTGTAAATTCCTCACCATCAAATGTAATGGCACACACAAAGTTTGCTATGTGTCTTCCATTTTCATACATAGTTTCAAAATCATAAAAAACATATTTCTCACTAATTTCATCCAGTTCGATCGGTTGAATATAGCAATTATGTTCGTCATCATTCATTATAAACTCATTACAATGAATACAACGTATGGGTTTGCATTCGTGCTGGGTTAATTTACCCCCTACAATTTTGGTTCTGTAAACACTATGGCATTGCTTACAGAATTTTATCATTTCACACTGTGATCGTCTACCGTCGGGTGTCTTTTGTTTATGCATCTCATAGCAAAAATCCGATTTACACAACCTTAAACAATCTGTACATCTAAATGTTTTTTTCGAAGTAGTGAAACTAAGGCATTCGGGGGTATTACAAATGTTACACATAAATTTGCATTTGTGTTCCCTTTTATCTTTATAACCCTCAAAGCAAAATTCACACACATATGACGTACCTATAAAACTATTCAATTTTTTTATCATATAGTAATGATTATCGAATAGATACAGATGTACTGTTCTGGGGTGTAAGTTATCGTTATTTTTGTAAATCTCTAGTTTACCGCTACAAGACCGATGAAAAACAACGATTTTCACATCTAGATGGTCCTCGAATCGAATTATATCGCTGAATGCAATTTGGTCTTGTGTGTGAAACCCTACCGATGTGTGAATGTCCGTGGCTATCATTATCAGGTCGTTATCAGGAGCTTTGGGGTTTAAGAAATGGGCTAGGCACATACTAAAGCAGATATTGCTTGAGATGTTAACGGGGCAAAATAGATTCATCTTATTTTTTCTGATAATATCATTATGTGCCAGATCAGTCAATTTTCTACGTACACCACCAGATCGGTTTCTGACAACCGAGACACACAACTCTATGGGCGCGTCTACCGGAATGTCTACATTACTCTGGAGAGTTTTTTCTATTTCATCAGCAAATGATTCAACACTGTAGTTATTTTCAGGACTTAACACATAATTAATATCAGTGGGTAAATCATGCCCCCTCAGAGATATATTAATAAACCCATTTTGTCCTGCCAGTAATCTCGAAAACGCCACAATCTCATTTAAAATATCCGTAAAAAGAATGTTATATGCTGCTAGATCGTCTGTGATAATATCACGAAAATTAAGTGATCTGTGAATTTCTAGAGCATTAAAATGTATTCTTGGGGTAACTCTAAACCCCGCTACGGTCCCACCCTCTGTAATTAATCTATCGATTTGAGCTGTATTTAACCCCATCTGAGGTAGAGATGGATCATAATTAACCCTATCATTTTGTCCTTGTCCAACTTGTACAGATTCGTTATTGTTATGGTTTTCTAACCACTCGAACTGGTCATTTATGAAATTATTAATTTGATTAGCGATGTTAAGATCTTGTGGTTGTAACATTTGTAAGTGATTATTTATTTCCCTCTGTAATTGTTCAATATTGCTTTCATTATCATGTCTGAGTCTAGTTGGTCTCTGTGTATCATGATTTAAATCAGTTTGACATCTTTTAGTACCCATTTTGAAATTTATTTGAAAAGATTCCAAGATTATGTAACACCGACAAACGCGTTTTCACCCACAAATATACAATGGATGAATACAATCAATAAATGGTAATAAAAAGTAGGTAAGGAGTAAAATATACTAATCAGAAAAGCAAACAAAACTGTAACATCTATTAAAATCAAACAAATCCTTAACAAAACAAAAAATAAAATCACATATATCAGAAAGAAAAAAAAAACATTCCTACAAAAAGGTTACTTATCTTTTACCTAGAATGTCATTCAGCATGCGTTGAATAAGGTTTAACCTCTCACCTAGAAGCGTTATAGCGTTTACAAGCAGGCGTAATTCAGTTCTCTGATCTTGCATTTGTTCCGGAACACCAAAAACGTATTGAAATAGATCTTGGAATTGTTGTTGCGTCTCCATGTGACAACTTCTCCAAAATAAGGCGCTCTGTGCTAAAACTTCAGTGTTCTGACGCTGTGAGTTGACCACACTTTGTAATATGTTGATGACTTGATCTTGGCCACTTCGTACCGCCTCAATGGTTTCTTCGAAAGTCAATGCCGCTGAATTCAAACGTAAAACCCTCTGGAAGTTCCGATTTGCCCGGAGCATAATTTCATAGTTCAAATGCGCTAGATCTCGCGGTCTAAATAAATCTAAAATTTCTGCTGGTATGCCTTCTTCATCATCATCATCGGTTTCAGACTCAGCCTGTCCATCATCATTTGCCCCGTCTATGACAATCTCCTCATTTTCCAACCAGAGATCCCGCGCTCGCTCTTCGTAATTTTCTTCTGAAAAACAAAAATATATATCAATTAGTTATTGTGTGATATAAGCATGAGTGATAAATCATGTAATGAATATTTAATACATACCGTTCTCTTCGTCAGAATCGTTTTCGGATTTTGATAATCTTTTCTGATTCTGCCCGAGACCATATCCGATGGCTGATCTGGAAGTTCCCGGCGTGGGAGATGTTGCCCCGCGCGCGTCCAGTTCAAAAGAACACATCTCTGTCTCCTGTGGTCGGGGGTGCACCAAAGCCTCTGACGTCTCACCGGCTGATTCGCTAACCACCACTACCTCGTGATCTGCTGCAGCCTGTGAACCTGGCTCCTCATCAATATTGCTAAAAAGCACTGTTTCGTCAACTAATAACAAAAGATAAATACAAACTTATATTTAACATCCTTGTAATATTATTTTATACATAGAAAAAACTAAAAACAGTCAAAAACAAATACACTTACAAATTGTTTCCAGGATCATCTCCAATTCAACACCGAAATCGAGATCTGCATCAAATTCGATTTGAGCTAGAAAGAAAAGAAAAATGTTAGTTAAAGACTGTTAGATAAGTTAAATGTAATTAAGATAAAATAAAAATAACAAAAGAAGACTTACCTTCAAAGTTGTCAGCCATAGTGGAATAAATTCAACAGCGTTGAAAAATAAAAAGGATTAGAAGCGTTTAAAAGTCGAAGACAAAAAGCACATTGAAACAACAAAAGAAATTTCTCCCTAATTTAAGGAAAGCTGAATTGGAGGTTGTCTTTACCTGTTGTAAAAACGGTAGGGGGTTATGATTATGCAAATTCCAGTTAATAAGGAGATAAGTACACTATGTCTAAATGATGTAAAACTTAGGCTACATATATGTAATATCATATATAAATGTACAATCCATACGTATTTTACAAACGGTAATTTAGAAACATTCATAAACGTATCAGATAATAGTTTAAGTCTTATAGATTACTTTTTATTTTTAAAATGTGTGTGTGTGTGTGTGTGTGTGTGTGTGTGTGTGTGTGTGTGTGTTTACACATACGCGAGCATGTGTTTTCAACAAAATATTAATTATCTTTATTTATTTTTAGTTATTTTTATTTTTCATTTGACAAAAAGAATGAATAAAAGTCAAAAGAAAAGTAATGTTACAATGATCTGGTGAAGGACCGGGTACTCTGGGAGGTGGGGGTTGTAACCAGACACATATTGTAAATACCAAGAGCTTGTAACTGAGTGAAATGAGGTGTGAATAGTCGAGCTTAAAAATAATTATAAAAAGGGGTGAAATAAAGTCATGACTACTTTATCAAAACTTTATAATTAAATTTATGAACACAGTATTCATGTTTTAGACAATTTAGACTATTATTGATCTAATTATGTCCTGTGTTATACTGTTTTACTAATTTATCCAATTTGTGTATGATTTGTGTAATAGTTTTTTTATAATACACATTATCAATGAAATGGTAAAATATATTGTATTTAAATTAGACAAAGTGAACTTTTAGACATATTTTAACACTTTAACAGTTAGGAACATTTTTTAGATTATAGTTAGATTTTATCAAGTTAGCGTTTGACAAAAAAATAAAACACCATTTAACCTAAAAAGCAAACATCTTGTTTATTCCTAATCAGGAATGTTTTACCCAAATTAGATTTCATTCAGAATTGGACACCAGGTCAGAAAATATACATTTACAAACTAGCATTAGATAATTTGAAAGTTTTTTTCCCGTGCTGAACCTTTTCTGACCCTACCACATGGCTTTCTGTTAGATTTGCCAGACATCTGTTGTAAAACACCCAACCTTCCTGTTTAAAATAGGATTGGAGAATCTGTATTAAGTTTCACTGATTGTGTGTGTGTGTGTGTGTGTGTGTGTGTGTGTGTGTGTGTGCGTGTGTGTGTTTGTTTTGTATGTCTGTCTTTAAAACTTTACTTTAAAAAATAAATAAATAGTTCATTCTATCAAAAACAAATAAATGTGTTAAATGAAAATAATATATATTCATTTTAATAATAAGTAATGCAATCTGATCTCTATACAAAGATCTCAGATCTCACACAAAATTCAAATGATCATCTTTATCAATTTATTTTCATAGGCCTACATATTATTTTGCACGACTTAGCTTTTTTAAAAACAAATCGTTTTCAAAAACCTTTATTTGTTAACCGTATTATTAACTACTTCATTTGTTTTTAAAACTTTTTAATGTTATTTCACCATTGTTTTTAACCTAGAACTAACCATGTTTTTCCCCCCTCCGCTTTTACCTCTTCAGGATTGGTTAGCGGAGTCGGAGGGTGGGGTTAGAGGTGGAGTTGGAGGCGGGGTTAGGTTTCGCTCCTGTCTGG
>CAIGQQ010014584.1:0-22853 GCA_903798035.1 Danio albolineatus
CCAAACTAGCTTATATTAAATCATCAGCTAAGTGTGAACTCTTGAAAGAAGATGAACATTAGTGACCAGTTGATGGTAGCCAGACTTCCATGATGTTTCTTTCGTGATTTGAAGGAATAGTTCACCCAAAAATGAAAACTGTCATTATTTACTCAACCTTCACTTGACACAAACCTGTTTGAGATTGTATTTTCTGTTGAACACTAAAGAAGTTATTTTAAAAATGTTTAACTTCCATAGTATTTTTTTTTTCTACCTAGAGGTTACAGATTTCAGAACAAAAATGGTTTGGAACCACTGAAGGGTGAGTAAATAGTAAAGTTTCATGTTTGGTTGAATTATCCTTTTAACTTTATTCTGTTAAAGACTAAAGATAGTATAAAGAAAGCCGGCCTCATTTATAAAGTATGTGTATGCTCATACTTGATCTCGGAGTGTGTGAACTGAAATCCACAGCAATGTTCATATTAATAGTTTTCAACATTGAAAGTACTTACCAGCACATCAAGGTCTGAGAAGGTGTCGGCACTTTTTTTTTAGATGAAATCCTGCAGCTATCTGAAAATTAAGTAAAAGTGCTGTACATGTACCAAACTCATCATAAACTACAACGATAGGTTGTGACCGTGCAGAGTAGTGTTATGTAGATTAAACTGATCATTTCATGTTCAGAGTACTAATACACCATTTATTCTTCCACATTGTTTTTTTACAGCAGAATTTGCGACGCCTTGATTTATTAATTTGTAAAATCCACAATAAATCTAAATAAATGCAAACTAAATAAACATCTGTCATGTAACATGCTTTTTAGACCTTTTTTTTTTTTGGTAAACCCTGGTCGGTGCAATGATGCACAAACAAAATGACGACGAATGGCCTACTTTATCTTCATTCGCGCTCTTCAGAAAGCTATGGGTGACGTCACGGATACCACGTGCATATTTTTTTACAGTCTATTGTCTCGACTGACCTGGCTTTTCCTGAAATGTGTGATGTTTGTGTATGGTCGGAGGGGTCCAATTTCGCTACATGTAACAGTGTTGTGACAAATAAAGGCTCTTCATCATATTAGAGATGTATCAAATTTTCAGCCACCGAAAATTTATCAGCCCAAAATATGTTATGCCGTTTTATGGACCCTCTCATTTTTGTACCTTCAGTCATTCTTGGGGTACTCTTGTACAACATGTATCAAAATACATATCGTTATCGTTCAATATAGAAAATAACTGTTGAAATTGCATTTTTGCCATATCGCCCAGCCCTAGAGTTAATAATCAAATAGTCATTTTTGGTTGAACTATCCCTTTCAGGACCTCAACGTCAGACTGTCAGGGGCGCCGCTAAGGGGGGGAAAGTTAGGACGATTCTAAGGGCCCATGCACTCTAGGGGCCCACAGAGATCTGCTATATAATTAATAACAGTACTATAATGTAATATAAATTATGAATGTATCTCTAAACTACTAGTAAAACAATTTATTAGAAATAAAAAGTAACAATACGGCTTATATCTGCCCCTCGTGTCTGTCACAACTGTCACTGTCAAATTGCACCCCCCTCCTTTCGCTGTATGGTTCAGTCCGTCAGTAGCAGGAAGAGAGTTGAGTGCGATGGTCAGGTAAACTGTCAAAGCAGCGATGACCTCGAAGTTAACATCAGCTGCGTCCCAAATCGCATACGTATGCACTATTCTACGCCATTTTTTAGTATAGTGTAAGTGGTGCGTTCACACTGAAAACTCTAACAATAATACACTTTATTTACCCGGATGATGCACTCATTCAGCCGGTAAACAGAAGTGTGTAATGATGGACACTTCACACACTCAACAACCGCAGCTTTGAGCATGTAACAGAAGGGGCGGAGCTATCACGCACACATGTTGGATAACTTTATTTATTTTGGATTGTGAGAGCAGTATTCTCCTGTGAGAGTGATTATAGCGCCTCCCGATGGTGAATGCATTTACACTCATGCCAGGTAGGCTATTATTTGGTATTTTGGTCATTTATTTCAGTAGCTGCATCCCAAATGACACACTATACACTAAATCAATAAGATACAAAATTATACTACAATGAGACCCATAAATAAGAAATGTTCTTTTGTTTAAATTGACCATTACTTAAATGGCAAAACCCTGCCTGGCCTTCTTGCCGGCAAATAATAATAATAAAAAAAAATAAACAAATTTTTATTAACAAAGTGCAAAATCCAGCACACTGCAAACCAAATAAACACAACATAAACACATTTGAAACGGTCTGTTAATTAACCTGAAAGTAACTTAAATTCCAAGTGCCAAATGCCTGGCCTTCTTGCTTGCAAAATCCTCAACCAAAGTGTATTGCACAATGTATGAGACACTATTGCAGTACAGTTATTTAAATAGTTACACACTGGTGTTTTGTGTGTTTAGAAATGTAAAGTTTTCAGTTAATATTTGATTACTGTTCCTTTTTTGTACTACATTTACATTTGAACAATAACTCAACTGCTAGCTACAGTCATGGCCGTTCTCTTACTAAATACTGATAAGTAGTGGACAAAATCAATAATAAACTGCATATGTCAGTATAACTGCATTGCAGAAAAAGAGTTTGGATAGCTAGGTTGGTAGTAGGGGGCCCATCCTCATATTTTTTCATAGGGCCCAAAATTGCTAGCGGCGCAGACTGTGATTTGTTTTTTTTTCCTGTGTGCTTGTCATTCTGAATACACACCAACATCTGATTTTTTTTTATTTTTTTTATTCAGAAGCATAAAATATTAGATAGTGTGTACTCTTTTATACGGTAATGCTGTTATCTATGGGGTGTTTACAAGGCAGAGATCTGACCACAGTCAGCTGTGCACAATTTCAAGATCATTTGCCATTTCTAAATGTCACCTCTGGAAGAGATGTGTCCACACAATCGCATGTAAAAATGCTAGAACATCAATGGCTATTATAAACTATTTGGTTCCCAACAATCTTCAAAATATCTTTCATGCCCAGCAAAATAAATAAAGGCACACAAGTTGGAAAAATTTGAGGTGAGTGAATTAGGGCTGGGCAGATAGATAATATTATATTGAATGGTGATAAAATTGATTTCAATAACAATGATAAGCTCTGGACTTTTTGTGTTGATCTAAGAGCCAATCACACAGCAGAAATGTGCAACAATGAACATCTAAAAGTGTTGATATTGCCTTACTTTAAGGACAGCCTGGGAGGGGCTTTTTTCCCCCCAGTGTATGTTATTTCTTTTTTATCTGTTATGTCTCGACTAGTCATGGGACGATAATCGTTTTCAAAGTATACCGCGGTTTGGAAAAGTCAATGTTTTCATACCGCCAAACTTTTTTGTAATACCATTCCTAAGGTATTATTTTATTATTTTTTTAAATAATTTTAGTTTATATTTTTTTAGGACAACAGCATCTCCAGCAGAAAAAAAATCCAAAGATGCCTTTTTAAATTGTAAAGACATCTGCGTTTTTGAAACTAATGAAGACAGCAAAAGTGAATGACTCATTGTAATGATTTAGCCTGACATGTTTACTGCTCCAAAATATTATAAATCTTTCAAAAAATAAAATATATTGTGTTTAAAGGGGGAAAAGGTTTTTTAGCCAGACATTTAAAAAGAGCATATTTTAGAGCAGTAATCACAATACCGTCACACTGTGAAACCGTGATATTTTTATCCAAGGTTATCATACCGTCAGAATCTTATACCGGCCCATGCCTAGTCTCGACTGACCTGTCTTACCCTGAAACGTGTGATGTTTGTGTATGGTCGGAGGGGTCCAATTTCGCTACATGTAACAGTGTTGCGACAAATAAAGGCATTTCATCATATTAGAGATGCAACGAAATTTCAGCCACCGAAAATTTATCAGCCGACAATATGTTAGGCCGTTTTATGGACCCTCTAATTTTTGTGGCTTCAATCATTTTTGGGATACTCTTTTAAATCTGGAAGCAACTTGTATCGAAACAGTTATCGATCAATATGGAAAATAATTACTGAGATTGCATTGTTGATAGCACCCAGCCCGAGAGTTAATAATAATCCTAGAGTTAATAATCCCTCTCAGATCTCTTACCACTATCTAAACCAAAGCTTGAAGATTTTGTGAATCATGAACAGCATTCCTGGAAGTGAACACAGTGTTGCCCAGATTAGTGACATGATAAAGAAACAGAGACAATATGAACCCCCTTGAGGTGGTTGATGTGTTTTGTTTGTTTTTATTTGGGACAGGATGACCCAGTCCCGTCTTTCATCCACGCGGTCCACTCCACTCCACAAACCAGATAATTCACCTGGTTGACAATTTGTACATTGCTTTATCGAAAGTGCACTTTTTTCAAACCCAGTATGGAATAAACATTATTACAATGTTATAGGAAGGGGCGGGATGAAACAACTACCGTTAGCATGACGTGGCATTAGATAGAGTTCACGTCCGTCTGCTAATGCCACAGCTAGCTAACACTCAGATCAGTGCATTAACTCTTTCTATGACTAGTAACTGAACTTCTCAAGTTTGCAGCATTAATCTGGTCAGTCATTTCAACGCTCACCCTTACATTTCTGCTTCATCACATACAACAGACCTGGTGTCCGAACAAGGGACTAAATTAGCAAAATGTATAAAAATGAGAATGTCAAAGAAAAGTTAATATAACATTTATAATTACACATAAATAAAATCATCAAATAAAAGAACAATCCTTCTCCCGAAACTATACTAGATCACAAACCAAAGAATAAAACATCCAGTTAACTCCGCTCGGAGAAGCCTTAAAGGAATAGTTCACACAAAAATGAAAACTCAGCACCCTTGACTTGTTCCAATCACAAAAGAAGATATTTCGAAGAATGTTGGAACACACGGACTTCCATAATATTGGTTTTCCTACAATGGAAGTCAATGGCTACAGGTTTTCAACATTCTTCAAAACATATAATTTTGTGTTTAACTAACCTATCGCTGATCTGGCTTCAAACAAGTCAATGGTGACTAAACGATTGTGATTTTGGGGTGAACTGTCCCTTTAATTCAGAAGCGATGATGACACATCTACAAACACTTTTAACTTAGTATGTGTAAATGTGGAATTTACATGACATGGCACCATATGTCAGTTCATTTCAACATACAGTTCAGTCTACTTGAGTCACGCAATGCCAGTGAGTTCGACTGACCAGCGAGAAGCTTAAACCTCTTTACAGACATTGTGATGTCTTGTTTATAAGACCTTTATGCATGCTTTATAACAATGTCAAGAGCTGTTATACCACACATGCATCGATACCAAGTAGACTTCAGGATGAATGGAATAATAATCAGCAGCACTGTCAGTTATGACCTCTCACAGATTAAAGCGCATTTCCTGTCAAACCAACATCAAATAAAACCAGTGTCATTTACACAGGAAACCTAAAAAATTAAATAAAAATGACCACGTTTTCATTCCTATACCATCTTATATCATCGTTTGTAGTCTTTATTTGATCAGAATATAGTTAGACTAAGCAATTGTGCTCAAAACTGGCATGTACTAGTAAAATCTAGGCTTTAAAGCAGTGGTGCTCAACCCTGCTCCTGTAGATCGACCTTCCTGCTGAGTTCAGCTCCAACCCTGATCAAACACACCTCAACCAGGACCAAGATAATTACAGGCAGGTGTGTTTGATATGGGTTGCAACTGAAATCTGCAGGACGATCGATCTCCAGGAGCAGGGTTGGTCACCCCTGCTTTACAGGAACACTCCACTTTTTTTGGAAATAGGCTCATTTTACAACTCTCCTGGAGTTAAACTGTTGAGCTTGACCATTAATGAACCATTCAGTCGATCTCCGGGTCTGGCTGGGGAGCATTTTTAGCTTAGCTTAGCATAAATCATTGAATCAGATTAGACCATTAGCATCTGACTCTCAAAAAAAAAAAATAAAGTTTTGATAATTTTCTTATTTAAAGCGTGATTCTTCTGTAGTTAAACAAGAACTAGGACAGACTGAAAATGAAAATTAGCTAACATGGTAACATGGCAGCAGCAGGTGCAATATTACACTATTATACATTATATAACTATCATATTTTACTTAGCTACCTTGCTGGGGATTTGCAGGTGTTACATAATATTGTTGCAATCGTGAGTGAGATGCTAATGGTCTAATCCGATACAATGATCTATGCTAAGCTAAGCTAAAAGTGCTCCCACCAGACCCGCTGAACGGATCAAAAATGGTAAAACTCCACTGTTTAACTCTAGGGGAGTTGTAAAAAGAGCTTTTTTTTTTTTTAAGTAAAAAAGCTGGGTGCTCCTTTGTTAACTTAACTTGCTTGATGCGTTTTTTGTGCCTGTAAATCTCGATAGACTGCAGGGTGGTCGAGTTGTCCTGTAAAGATTCACTAACAGCAAGTCAACCTGGGGAAAAAACTCCAGGCTGAGCTACAAATTAGAAGCAAAGCTTTTTCTGAGCCACCAACCTATTTCCGAGACGAGCAGGTATGAGCAGACATTCACAGAAAGACTGCCCTTCAGCACTGCCTGTGCTTCACTTCCCATCCAGGCCTATGTTGAGTTCAAATGTTATTAATGAAGAGGCCGGAGGAGACTATGCAGAACCAGAGAGGAGGTTAACAGATGAGATGCAGCCAATTCCCTCAATGAATGAACAAGAGGACTATATAATGGAGTGCAGAGCCATCCCATACTCCAATCCTCCAACATTTCTACTGTTTAATGACTAAACTGAACATTGGTTTCAGACAATCTCACAGTGTTAATGAAACACCACTGGAAATGTGCGCAGCTTTTGGTTTGACTATGAGCTTCAGTTTATATCGAGAATAATATAAAGCCCTGATATCTCTCCTCAATGTGTTACACTCTAGTGTGCACTACATGACACAATCAATCTGTACACGCACTTACAGTCCACACGAACTGGCAGAATGTTTTACATTCATGGAACACTGAAAAAGCATCCTTAAGCCAAGCTACATCCTTTATCCACGCACTACTCCGGTACCCACGATCCTTTCTGCTTAACAGAGCAGAGCGCTCGTCAACCCATTCCAATAAGCCCTACATGAGATCACTTCTGAAGTTCCTGACACCAAAACGCTCATCCTCTGCATACTCTTATAAACCCTTCAGATTTACCCATTCAGGTGGAGCAGCTCCACTACAATGACAACATGAGTTACTGCTTCTGTGTGCAGCACATTGAGAACTAGCAGACGTAGCATGATCCATGACACTGCGAGAACCCTTGTGTGCCTTTCAGGACTGACCATGACATTGTGCCTAAACATAGATCATCACACAATGAATAGGATGTGCAGAGAAGCGAATCAGACTCTTAAAATAAACCTTATTACTGTGTGTGATGAGGGGAAAAAAAGTTTTTACAGTGTCCGTCCTCAGGCCATCAAGACGTATGTGTAGCTCTTTTCACATGTGTTTATGTGCGTTTTTGTGTGTGCCGAGCAACACAAAGCAGGCGAGTGAGACGACGGCGAACCAGACGGCGATTACGCCTGCCTGGCGATTGCTGTGCTGTGTCCAGGTCACTCTGGCATCAACTGCTCCTGTCTGGGGCCTGATTGATGCTCCGATGCAAAGCTCGACTGATAAGCCTGGATGAAAAGGGACTTGACTGAGAGGGGATGAAGCAGGGGGCCGAGCTCTGTCAACACAGCCCGAGCCCCCCTTCTGCCCGATCCGGCCTCTCACAAATCACACCCTCCCATTCCGCCAATCACTCCTGCTGGCTCAGTCTCTAGACTGGTAGAAGAGTATATACCCTGACTCTGAGTTTTTGGAGATGTCCGATGTCAGACCGTAGAATTCCTCAATTGCTTGGGCGTCTATTTTCTGTGGGAACAAAGAAAGAAGGGGTGAATGATGGGATTTATGGAATACCTATTTCATATGGTTAGCCAGTTGCTTGCTTTATACTTTGTTCACAATTTGTTTGATTGGATTAGCATTCATGATAGCCTTTTTTTTTACTTTCAGAAGTACCAGAATTGTGTTAGGGTGCCTAGCATGATAGAACAGTACCAAAAGGGTGGAGTTAGAGCATACCTGTCAACCCTCCCGTATTTCCCGGGATTCTCCCGAATTTTACAGTTCTATCCCGCTATCATCCCCTAATCCCCTATTTTCCCGTATTTCTCCCGTATTTTCAGCTGTTCTCCGACGGATGTCAATAAACATTAAAGAGCCGATCCTCACTATACGCAACCCATACCACCGAAATAAACATAAAAACGGCGGGATTCCCTTTCCTTTTCATTACAGGTGCCGTCGCTCCTCCTATGCAATCCTCAAAACAGCCATAAAATGGTGCGTGACTTTCAGCTGACGCGTCCATAGTGATAAACAGACGCTGTTTCCCAAACGGATTCTGTACATGTGATTTGAAGCATAGTGAAAGTGGATACTGGGTTTTGGTGCGTGTTTGAACAGACATATACACATAATTAATAATAATAACATCTAAAGATGTCGATCTTGATGGTTTTTTTTCCAAACACAACTAATTTTGTCCTAAATGAGCATAAAATGTTAAGAAAGCAATCGAATGCAGTCATTATAACAATAGATGTAAACTTCTGTTATTTATAACAGTGAATCCCTTATTTTCACATCCCAATGTTGACAGGTATGAGTTAGACCCGCTGCTGAACACTATTGGTTTACAGAGAATCATCAACACAAACAACCCAGGAAGCACCATTTGAATTACAGAGCAGAAATTGACACCGTAACACAAAGACCAAGACCCAATCCCAATTCTACCCCTCAGCCCTTCACCTTTCCCCTCATTTTGGAGAGAAGGAGAAGGGCTAGATAACCCTTGAAACTGAGATTTTTCAGGACCACATTGGAAACTTACCCAGAATACACCATCTACAACAACAACATGGCTTCACACGGAAGTCAGGAGATGCACAAATGTGTATTTTTTGTCATTATTACAAATATTTACAACAAACAAGCACATGTTTTCATACATTGATAATAAATTTGGCTATCTATAATCCATAAAAATAACTCCTGTATAGTAGTCCCACAATAAACTTTCTCTTTGGTCACTCGATGTCACCCTGTCAGAAAAGTCTAGTGCAGAGATGCCCAAACTAGGCCAAAGCAGGCCAAAGTTGACCCGTGGTAACCTTTGATTTGGCCCACCGTCCAATCAGAGCAGACTGAAGGGAGGGTTGGAGGTTAACGCCTTTATCTGAGATCGTCATTTCTAATATAACACACAAAAAAAGCAAACTAGGATTAAATGTTTCAATTAAATGTTGTAAATTAATCTGATTTTCAAAATTATTGTAAATACTGTCAATCTTTGGACAGAGAACAATGGCGAAGACATCAGTGAAACATCCACTCAAGGCAATAACAGGTGCAGCTCGACTCTATTCACCATTGAGCTCCATTGGGTTATAAATGGGATTGTTTTTGTCTTTACTCTTATAAATGTATTATTAAATGTACTGCATTAGTTATTATAAAGCAGTGATTTCTCGTTTCTCGTAAATATTATGAATTAGCCATGGCAACTTTAATGTAGTACAGTTTGGCGTTTTACTTTCGGCCCACAGCCCTCAATCAAGTTCGCTTTTTGGCCCTTCATTAGAAAAAGTTTGGGCACCCCTGGTCTAGTGGCTGGGAATGGCCTTTTTACAGTGTCTGGTATAATAATAATGTTGGTTTCGTGCGTTTATAGATGAATATTGGGCCCAAAGGTGTGCAGAAATCAATCGTGGACGACCCAAGCTCAAACAAGCCTTCTTTTCCTTCTTGTGACAAACAGCCTTAGCCTGTGGCCTTGACTGTTGTACATGGTGCATCTAGACATGTGTAAAGTTCGCCTTCCTCTTTCTGTTTGCATGCACTTGTTGCACGTCTACATTTGAAATGATGAACTTGAGCAAGCAAAGGACACGATATGAATGTGAACAGCCCAATCTGCTTTCTTCTTTGATTGAGAATGTCATTGACCTCATTTTTCTGGCGTACACCACACCTATCAAGAAGGGTACTATTGGCAGTGAAACGCAGGCCTGATTAGGATAAAATTGACATGTACCACATCCTTCTGCTCAGAGGAAATGAGGCAAGTGCTGGGCTGGGCTGAATACACTTGTTGTCAGCGTGTATATGTGATAAATGTTACCAGGTCACGACTTCTAGAGAGATGGTAAAGTGTAAAGGAGTCAGAAGAATGCCAGGAATTGCTCTGTTGCACATAAATGCAAAAATAACTGCAAAGAGAAAGTGTTTCTGATGAGTGTACTAAACAGGAATCTGCCAAGTATCTCATTTGAGACAAAAAAATGCAGGTATGTTTGAGCATTACACCCAATTATGATGACATCTTACAAATTGTCCATGTTCCAAGTGGTGTTCCAGATTTAGTTTCAGACATATTCTCAGTGGTTTATTAGGATTCGGAGGGTAGCATTCACTCTCGGATTTACACTTTTGAAGCATGAACATTTTTTGTGAATCGACTTTCAATGAATGGAAATGTTTCAGACTTCATTAAAGCAAACATTTGGAACTTTCTCTTGCAGCTCCCCTTGTGGTTGATGAGCATAATTGCCTGTTGACAACTATTTTGGTCATGGGCTACATTCCAGTCCACTTTTAAATACACACACTTATGAACTTCCCTTTCCTTGTTTCCTCGGGGGAATCCCCAAAGCCATTTTGAAGCACATTCCACTTCAAGTGAATGAGGGAAGCTTACACGGACATATCCTTGATCCCTCGATTTTGACTGCGAGAACGAGTCGGCTTCATGCGTCCACTCCAGCACTTTATGTCCCAGAACGCAATGTGAATGTGATGAACTTGTGTAATTCCCAAGTGCTCAAAGATTTAGAGCAGGGGTGCCCAAATTCGGTCCTGCAGGGCCAGAGTGCTGCATATGTTAGTTCCATTCCCAATTAAATACACATGAACCAGCTAATCAAGCTCTTTCTGGGTATGCTAAAAACCTCCAGGCAGGTGTGTTGAAGGAAGCTGGTGCTAAACCATGCAGGACATTGGCCCTCCAGGACTGGGTTTGGACACCCCTGGTTTAGGACAATACAGTTAAACCCATTCAGATGTTCTGCCAGTACTCTTCAGTTCTGTAACATAAACAATGATCCCAGGGGAACATATGGAAGTTAGTGAGTGAAAGGCATAACAAAAATTGGACTGGATTGCAGCCACGGTCATTTGAATATAGGTCCATGGTTCCGATGGCAGGGATGAGCAGAGCTGTGTGTACCAAATCCCTCACCCAAAGATGACAGCGTGATTTCAGGTAACAGGAGCAGATTTTGTAGCCACAGCAGCAGAATTCATCAAGTTAAAAGATATTCTACATCTGATCTAATTTTAGAGACATTGAAAATGTATAAAGGTTCTTTAAAACACTTTTATCGTGATTCTGAAAACTATATCCATGTTTTTGGCCCATACAATGAAAGTCAATACAGGTTTGGAACCAGATCCATTTATAGGTGGAAGCAAATTATATCTGTGCAGTTAGTAACACTGAACATATCTGTTTGAGATTCACAGCTAGGCCAAACAATATAACGCCGACTTAAGCGATAAACTGAGAAAATCTGTTTATTGTTTACCAGTGGTGCAGAAATGACACCGACCGTGACTTCTGAAGCATCTACATTATGTGGAACTGTGGAAAGTCTCAATGCTTTCATGTCTTGCTTTCCAGATGTGCATTTGGGAAGACACCAGAGCATCAAATAAACATCTCACTTTAGCATATAACACAGCTAAGCACTGCTTATTCGTAGATGCACATACCAACTGTGCTTGATATTTATTAAAGGCTGCTGCTTGTCATGTTTACGCTACAAGAACCACTTCATGTTCCGGGAAGCACCTGAAAATCAACATGCCTGTAAATATTTGTCCGGGTTAGCGTGTAGCAAAGCGGATATGAGATTTGTGTGTCAAAACTGAATGGATTTATACTATAAATGCCTATTCTGTTGATGGAAAATCTGCCTAAATGTCGAACACTTAAAGCAGAAATCTAGAGCACATTTAAACAGTCAACATCATGAGGGTGTAATGGAAAGATGGTGTTGGTTTCCAATACGTAAAGCTCTCTTTTTCATACCAAGAATACACTAATTCCATTTCATTTACCAAATGAATGACAAGTCTCATCAGTGCATTACTATTTTCATCCCTCAGAGAATGCACAAGTATTTGGGTCAATGTGAGGACAACTCCAGACAAGCACTTGCTGAAGCATAAACAGCAGCTGCAAATCACCTGACAAGGAGGGTTAACAGAGGTGCTACTGTACAGAGCAAGACATCCAGACACCTTAAGATCAGTTCATGCATTCAACGCTGATCACCAGCAGTTAAATGTGAAAGTGAACATGCTACAATAACAGCTGGATGAAGAAAGATCAGAGTTTGCTGAACTGAAACTGTGCATTTTTAGATACTTCTACTTTTTGTTGTCTTCTTCGAACATGAAACAAAAAGGCTATTCTAGGTTAAAAACAAATAAAGCTTTATCAGAAGATCAATTTACTTCTCTGAAAACCAAGAACACATGCATGCTCATATTTGTGGAAGTCTATCTAAGGGGCAATGTATACAGCAGGAAAAATAAGCATTAAATCTGTCATGTTCTTATTTACCTAGGAATGATATTTTTAAAGGAGCTGTTGATGTGGAATTAAACCAGATATTGGTGAAAACCCAAACAATAAAAACATGAAAAAATATATAACAAAACAAAAGAATTCTGAAAACTTGGTTATGTGTAAGGCGAAAGTACTGAACTACTGAAATGTATTTAATACTTTATATAAAAGGTTTTTTTAATGATGCTTAAAGACGGCTCTCATGTGGAGAATGAAGTCTCATGGATTGGTCAGGTGTAAGTTTTTTCACAGACTTCAAAAGAGTGTCAAAATATTGTAGGTTCTGTGGTTTTCGTCTATCAAATCTGATCCTTATTTTGTTTTTCTCTATTGGATTCAAGTCAGGTGTATGGCTGGGCCATTCTACAGCTTGATTTTCTTTCTCTGAAAGCATTTAAGAGTTCCCTTGGCTGTGTTTTGGATCATTGTATTGCTGAAATGTCCACGCTGGTTTCATTTTCATCATCCTGCTAATGTAGATGTTGGACTGAAGCAGCTTATATACACTAAGGAAGGGCAGAGGGTTGCTGAAGAATTACTGAGAGATTTCAGCTGCTGTCTAGGCTTTTACTGCCTTCCTACACCTTCCTTTCTTCATGTGTTCAATATTTTTTCTCTGCTTTATTTTATTGCACATTATTTAATTTCAAACTCTGTTTTCTTTGCATGTATGGATTTCTTTGGATGTTACCAACATCCAGGGAAGATTTCAAGTCATCGGCACCTTTAGAAATATGTTTGGTATGGTATGTTCAATACTTATTTACCCTGCTGTATTTAAAGGATACATTATTTTGTATTTTGAGGTAACTGAAAGACAAGGAAAATGACTTTCTCTGGGTAATAGGAGCATGAAACCGGGAATGTTGCTTTTGGAAAACATCATTGATTATGTAGAATAAACATCATACATTACCTCTACAATGTCATCATCAAACAGAAGCCAGAAGCCATGACTCTTCACTATAGTGATATAATGACCTCGATTTGGACCACTACAAAAAAGACAACAAAATCACATTAGGTAAAAATGATATGGTCAAATAATTCTCATCAATTATAAAAATAAGAAAACCTGCATGAATATGTGATTTAGCTAGCTTTAGATTAAATTCCTTAGGCTTTTATTTCAGTATGATGGGGCTTTTTTTTGCACATCATTCCCATAGCAAACTAATGGTAAGAGGAATTAAGAATATCAAACTGACACTCGAAACGTGAATGCAAACGGTCAGACGATAATTGAAGATTACAAAAACAAACTTTTTTTCATGGATTAATGTTTCACCTAAAAGAATTACAATGTTTATTTTGCTAGTGCACATTGTAAACTCAAATTTCACACGGACTTTATACATCAGCACTGGAAGATAATAAACACCGACTGCCCAGTGTGAAGCCTACCTCCCACAGTGCACCACTACAGCCACCAAGTCGTACAATCGGTCGGGGTTTGTAGCATCACCAGATGTGTTAAAGAGCCTCAGCTCCAGAGGGAAGACTACACGATACGATAGCTTGGTGTAGCGATGAAGCTGGTCCATATACTTAAAGCGCTTTAGGTGCAGGGCAAGTATCATGGGCAATTTCTTTACCCGCATTCTGTAAGGAAGAAGAAAGACAGGATCAATTTGAACCCAAAATTCCATTACCAGACAGCACTTTATATGCCAACAGAGATGCATTCATGAGGAAAAAATAAACATGGGTATACAGAAAGTATGCTGAGCCATTAGTTTTAGGAATGCCATAGTGTCAATGTGAAAATAATAGAAATGCACTTTAGGGACAAGGCAGATTTCAGCTATGCTGCATACCTTTTCTGAGCCTCTTGTTTACTTCTGCATTGCTCACAGTAGTACTTGTATTCACTACATAAGGTCTCCGTGTTGCTGAAACCTCTGTCAATGCAGAGACAACTTGTTATTATTCCACATTATTAAACATTTGAAAGAGAATTGTGGCATTTGAGGCTTTACCTAAGACAGTGTGTGATGGAGGTATTCTGCTCCACGTCCACTGATAGGTCTAGGAAGTCTTCGTCTTTACTACTCACCTATGGCATAAATGGACAGGGTTACTCATAATGCAATCTAAGTTCACTTATTATAATTTAAAGGGTTAGTCAACCAAAAAAATGACATTTCTGTAATAAATTACCCTTATCTCAAAGCTCCAAAGAACATTTCTGTGTGTGAAAAAGCTGTTAAAATGACTTAGTTTTCTCTCCTGTGTCACATATTAGTTTTAGGGTCAGCAGAACAACACACAAGCATAGTATCGCCAGTAGTAAATGTGCACCCTGACCTGACACGGAAGTC
The DNA here is from genome assembly GCA_903798035.1 of Danio albolineatus. Classification (NCBI taxonomy): domain Eukaryota; kingdom Metazoa; phylum Chordata; class Actinopteri; order Cypriniformes; family Danionidae; genus Danio; species Danio albolineatus. Next base: position 15,039 of record CAIGQQ010014584.1, read on the forward strand.
AAAAGCAAACAAACCCGCTTTCAGAATTATTTTGGCACACAAGTGTTCTTAGAGATTTGTATGATTACAGTTGAACCACAAAGTTCACATGTGTTTTCGGTTCCTAATAAGTTATACTTTATTGTACTCGTCAGGAAATTTGTTTTGGACTCAAGCCGCACATTTGTATCGGACTCAGTACACATATATCAAACATATACCAACAACTTTGATATTTAAAAGTTCCATCAAGTTAGTTTGCCACTTAAGATGCTAATGATTTATTCTGGACTTAAAATATCTAAGGATCATTGCTGTCATGAAGGATAAGGGACAGCTCTTCAATTTCATACAAAAAAAATTGTGTTTTGAAGATGAATGAAGATCTCAGGGGATTGGAAATACTTACATGAGAGTGAGTAAATAATAACAGAATTTCCATTGTTGGGTGAACTAATCTTTAAGGTTTGTATGAACTGGATTATAAGATGTCATCTCTGAGAAGGGATGTGCAGGTTTAAAAATCAGTGAGTGGCTTGTTTGAATCTTGGTTTTAAGGAATAATTAGGCATATGTATGCATTTCCAAAGAGGCTTTACATGGTTAATGTTAACAGTCAAGCTCCATCTCAAATACACTCTACTGATCCGTCAGAATGGAATCTCTAACAACACTTGTCAGAGTGGCCATTATCATATCTGACTTACAGCCCCGCAGGCTTCCACGATTATTTAAAATGATTATCAGTGGGTCATATGACCAAAAAGATATAGAGATACATTTCATAATACTGAACCAGAATGGGACAAAGGAGGGAAAAAACACTGGTCCTACTGCACCCAACCCAGTCTGAGCTGGGATCAAACCGGCGATTCATTGCAGGGGAGTCAGTTGCTCTAACAAGGAGGCTAAGGACCATGGCCTCTAACGTCTGTCACTAGAGCACCTTTTGATGTCAAGAGGAGTGAGGTTTACCTGCATAGCACTTAGCTAGCTGACATCTGTTACTCTCACTCCCCTAAACCTCACTCCCATCCCGGACGAGCCCCCACGTGTAACCTATTGATCCTACAGCATCCAACCTGATCTGAACTGGGATCGAACCGGCGATTCATTGCATGGAATCAGTTGCTCTAACAAGGAGGCTAAAGACCATGTCCTCTAAAGTCTGTCGCTAGAGCACCTTTTGAGGTCAGAGGAGTAAGGTTTAACTGCATAGCACTTCGCTAGCTGGAATCTGTTACACTCACCCACCTAAACCTTACAAGTAACCCACTGATCCTACAGCACCCAACCCGGTCTGAACTGGAATCGAACCAGCAATTTATTGTGTGGGGGTCAGTTGCTCTAACAAGAAGGCTAAATATCATGGCCTCTAGATTCTGTCACTAGAGCACCTTTAGAGTTTAGAGGAGTGAGGTTTACCTGCATAGCACTTCGCTAGCTGGCTTCTTTTACACTCACGCCCCATTCACACGAGGCTTCAGCGTCAATGCTTGACAGAGGGCGTGTCTGATGTTGGGGCTGACGTGATCGTCATAGCAGCGTCAGCCAATGAAATTCATCAACAATCGGCTACTGTCTGGGCTGGTGTATTTGCATACAGCGATCTGATTGGCTGACGCTTGCAGCGAGCAACGCCTTTGAAGCAGCACCGATGGATCCAGAATGCAGTTCAGCAATGCCTGACGTCACCCATTTAAAGTGAATGGGAAGCTGACGCCCTGTGTGAATGGGGCGTCACCCCCACTAAACCTCTCTCCCATTCCAGACGAGACCCCACGTGTAACCCACCGATCCTACAGCACCCAACCCGGTCTGAATTGGGATCGACCCGGCAATTAATTGCATGGGGGTAAGTTGCTTTAACATGAGGCTAAAGATCATGGCTAGGGCCACACGGAATCTGCACGCGCAGAATTCCGCAGATTTTTAGCCCATCATTGATTTTGTTTATTTACTGGTGTAAATGTGTGTACATTTATATTTATTCAGTTTTCAAATTACTAAAAAAAAAGTACTATTTTCTGTCTTTTAGAAGAGATTTTATATGAGAGACTTGTTTTGTTTACCAAATAAAGTGGATCTAATTGGATTCACATTATAAACATTAAATACAAGTTAAAAAGTTATTACATTTATTTCACATATTAAGTTTTTAGTTATGATACTCCTTAAAATCATTCTGCATAAATCCGCAGATTTTTAACAAAACACTCCGCAGAAATAGCAAAAAATGTCCGCAGATTACGTCTGGCCCTAATCATGGCCTCTAATGTCTGTTGCTAGATCACCTTTTGAGGTCAGAGGAGTGAGGTTTACCTACATAGCACTAGGCTAGCTGGCTTCTGTTACATACACAGTTTGTTATTAAAGATATTTTGTTCTTGTCTTTTGTTGTTCGATTAATAATGAAAAACACAGTAGGCAACAGAAAGTCAAAAGCCACATTACATATTTTCACTAATTTCCATGTGAAACTGCTTTGTAAAGGAACGAATGCAGACTGCTGGAAAGGGGGGCATGATATGATGCATAATAATCGTTTTATCTCGATTAGTGCTTTTTCATAATCAATCATCGAAGGCAAAAATCTAAAATGAATTTTAATTAATTGCACAGTCCTAGATTGCATTATGTGAGCCTGTTGAAAATAAATGAATGAAACTACACAGGTTTGTGCTGTAAGAATAAGCAAGCCTTTGACATTCATAAAGAGCTACAAGACACACTTCATGCATGGCTAAATCATCTATCATCACAACACACCCCCAAGTCTCTGTTCCTAGCTCTGTCTGTCAGTGGATCACCAGCTTTCTGACAGATAGACAACAGCTAGTCAGAATGGGCAAAATCATGTCTGACAGCCGCACCATCAGTACTGGTGCCCCCCAAGGATGTGTTCTCTCCCCACTGCTCTTCTCCCTGTACACCAACGACTGCACCGCAAAAGACCCCTCCGTCAAGCTCCTGAAGTTTGCGGATGACACTACTGTTATCGGCCTCATCCGGAACGGTGACGAGTCTGCATACAGACAGGAGGTGGAGCGGCTAGCTTTATGGTGCAGTTACAACAATCTGGAGCTGAACACGCTCAAAACGGTGGAGATGATAGTGGACTTCAGGAGAAACCCCCCTGCACTCCCCCCGCTCACCATCATGGACAGCACTGTGGCTGCAGTGGAGTCATTCAGGTTCCTGGGCACCACCATCTCTCAGGATCTGAAGTGGGACACTCACATAGACTCTATTGTAAAGAAAGCCCAGCAGAGACTGTACTTCCTCCGTCAGCTGAGGAAGTTCAACCTGCCACAGGAGCTGCTCGTGCAGTTTTACTCAGCTGTCATCCAGTCCATCCTCTGCACTTCAATCACCGTCTGGTTCGCCTCAGCAGCCAAATCTGACCTCCGGAGACTACAGCGAATAGTCCGGACTGCTGAGCGAATCACTGGCACTACCCTTCCTACACTTCAAGAACTGTACTCTTCCACAGTGAGTAAAAGGGCTCGCAAAATCACCCTGGACGCCTCGCACCCAGCACACTTCCTGTTTGAACTGTTACCGTCTGGCCGGCGCTATAGAGCACCGAGCACAAAAACTGCCAGACACAGGAATAGTTTCTTTCCTCAGGCCATCTACCTCATGAACAGTTAATATTTCTCCTATTGTGCAATAAATGTGCAATACTTTCTCACACGCACTTGTACACAGCACCTAATAATAATATACAATGCAATACTTTTCCTTACGCATTTGTACACAGCACCTTATAACAACATATAATGCAATACTTACTCTTTTGCACACAGCACCTTATAACCTGTATATTTATAACAAATCTGTACATACATTTCAACATCCAGATCGTTGGACTGCATCTCTGTTTAATGTCTATTGTCTTTTATAATATTTATTCTGTGTTGTCACTATGTCACTTTATGTACACTGGAAGCTTCTGTAGCCAAAGCAAATTCCTTGTGTGTGTGAAGCACACTTGGCAATAAAACTGATTCTGATTCTGATTCTGATTCTGCTTCTGCATTATGTGAGCCTGTTGAAAATAAATGAATGAAACTACACAGGTTTGTGCTGTAAGAATAAGCAAGCCTTTGACATTCATAAAGAGCTACAAGACACACTTCATGCATGGCTAAATCATCTATCATCACAACACACCCCCAAGTCTCAATTCAAACCCTGCAAACTTGTTGAAAACCGTCCTCCCATCACATCTATACAGCCTCACAGATGGTGATTAGTCAAAGTGGAATTACCAATGGCATAGGCGCAAAAACACAAACTCATTCCCAGTATCTCATTCAGATGATTCACTCCACTTCCTCTGACTCACCGCTTCACAGTTCAGGCACCGTGTTTCATTGGTCAATGTGCCTTGGAAGATCTCGTGCACCCAGGTCTGCTGGGTCTTTTCCTCTGTTTCACCTTCTCCTGTGCTGCTGCCGCTTCCACCTCCTCCTCCACTTCCACTTCCACTCCCACCATTCTGTACTACCTTTCCATTCTGCTGTCTCTCCTGGCTCTTCTCCTCCTGCAGCAGGTCTGCAATGGTGTTGAGCAAGTAGTTGAGGAATTCGTGTGCATCTTGTTGCATGTAGTTGTCGAACAGCTCTGGAATAAATCAAAGTATAAGGAAGTGTTGGTCACATTAGGGAGCTGCAAGTCTAATATAAAAACAGTGTAAGGTGAACATGCACGAGAGAAAAATGAATATAAAAAGCAGGGCATTTCAAACCAATATATGCAGCATTTCCAGCATAGCTATTCAGTTAACCTGAATCTACAGTGGTAAACAAATGAGATTTCATCAGAGTTTGCAGTTAAAGCAAAATAATACAATCAAAAATAAAATGTTGTCTGCTGGCTGCAAGACTAGTGTAGGTAAAAAAAAAAGAATAAATAAACAAATACATGGTCACTTTACTTTAAATCTACCACTCTTAATAAACCATTAACTAAGACATTCACCTTAATAAAGTAGTAAGGTTATGTAGTAGTTAAGGTCGATTTTAGTGCTAACAAAGGAAAAATACTATTCATACTTGTCATTTAAAATCTATATTTAGATTATACATTGTCATTTATAATCTATAGTAAACATTGCTTTAGGCTATATTATATTTAAATAGATTTTAACAGCTTTTTGGACTGTCACATCATAACAGTTACCCCAGTTTTTCAAAACTTTAAGAATTTTGCCATAAATGTGTTAGTCATCACTGAAAACGAGACAATCTCAGCTTTAATATAGTACAAAGTCAGGATAATTATGGTTCATATTTTTTCAAAAAATGATCTGTAATGTCTCTTAAAAAAATTAAGTAAATCTGTGAGTGAGTGAGTGAGTGAGTGAGTGAGAGAGAGAGAGAGAGAGAGAGAGAGAGAGAGAGAGAGAGAGAGAGACAGACAGACAGACAGACAGACAGACAGACAGACAGACAGACAGACAGACAGACAGACAGACAGACAGACAGACAGATCTACATTCAATATGTTTACAAACACACCTGGCTACACATATCAGTTTAACAACATATTTAAATATCACGACACAGATTTCTGGCTACCTCTAGCCAACCTGACAACAACATCACGTCTCATCAGTCAGTCAGTCAGTCAGTCAGTCAGTCAGTCAGTCAGTCAGTCAGTCAGATTCTTCACTGTTGGACCATTTCTCACCGTTTTCCTTCCTCAGTCTGGAGATGAACTTCTTTGGTGGAATGACTCCCACTTTCTTCTTCTGAGTGGCGATGCTATTGAACAGGTCAGCCAGGCAGGTGAGCAGACTCTCTTTCCGCCTCGGCTGGATCTTATAGGACAGCACTTTCTCTCTGAAGGGCCGGCAGAAGTACAGTGCCTGCAGCACTGAGTTACAGTAGCAGGTGTTGCCAAACTGAGGGACCAGATTGTGATTGGACAAAGAATAAAAGAAAATGATGAAGAGCATGTCACATGATGTACCTTTAAATGTTTCAAATAAGATATCATGCCACCAAGACTAAACCATTGCTGGAACTTTGGTTGCACAATATAAAAAAATTGAACTTTGAACACTTTTTTTCCTGGGATATGCATCAATATAAAAAACATATTTGCACCTGATGACTTGACTAGCTATATATGGAAACAATTAATCTAGAGATAGCAGAGGGATTTTTGATTGCATGCATAGAAAATAAATAGTATTTACAAAAAATAAATACATGAATGAGTGAATAAATAAATAAAAAATATTTATTATTATATTAGTAACACCTTTTCAACAATAAAAATAAACAACATTATTGAAATATCGTTTTATAAATTTCAGTCTTTCTACTTCAGTTTTCCTTAGAATTAAGTTACTAATTCACCAACAAATTCAACATTGTTTCAAAGTAATTTCTGCTGTTTCTGACCAATCTAAGATGAGATACTAAACACTATGATTTTATTGTGATTACACAAGTAAAATTACAAAAAATAAGAATCATTGAAATAACACAATAAGTATGTGAAATAAAATTAAAATTACATGCTAACTTGATTAACAAAACCCTATCAAACATTCGATTTGAAAAAAAATATATATTATTAATAAATTATTACTGTTTTACTGAATTAGAAAACTATTTGAACTGAACTAACTTTACAACAATGGCACTGTTATTAAACTGACCTCTAAATCAATCCAATCTACAATAAACAGACTTAAACAAAACAAAACAGAAAACACAATTGTCTCCTATTCCTTACAACTCAGTTGAACTGATTTCTATGACCTTTGCAACACTGAAGTCAATTGAAGCAATCCTAAATTAAACTAATTAAACTAATTAAACTAAGTCTAATAATGAAACTATTATCTTCTCTAGAGCGCCTGAACAGCTTAAATGAAATTGCTTTCTTAATTTGATCAATTTCATAACACAGGCACTGTTATTTTTCCGGTTTTATTCGGGCAAATTTGATTTATTATAAAATGTACTTTATATAATTACATGAAGCTTGTATTGTATTATTTTGCTGATTTTTATTCATGCTTGCCAAGTCTGCCATTAAGCGATGGCACAAGCACATTAGATTAAGGTGCTTTAAAATGTAAAAGCAAAACCGGCAAGGTCATCTACTATTTATAGCACGTTTGCAGACAATAATGTGAACTTACATTGACCAGCCCAAAGTAGTGTTCATTAACAGGGAATTGTTCCGGTCCAATCTCCTTTTCCAAAGCAGAGGCATTGGCGCCCTGGAGAGAGAGAGAAAGAAAAAAAAGCCACAATGGTTATCTTTGCTCATGGGGTCTCAATAATACAAGGTACCAGGAACACCCTGCACCTATTTGAGAGTAACAGGAACATCCTGTTTGTGGAGCGTGATGCCAGGCCTGGCATTTACAGGATGCAGGTCCTGGGCAAGCGCAGCCACTCTGTTTTACCAGGGGAAAACATCAAGCTGTAAGTGCTCTTAGTATCTGAGGTATAATGTATGATGTTATCTCATAAGGTAGAAAGCATAAGTCAGTTGTTCTCAACAATTGTCATTCAATAACTTATATTACGGAGACCCCCTTCTCACATTCGGGCTAACACTGTGTCCTGACATGCTCTGAGTCACTGCGACATGCAATAAAAGCTTTTCCATATTAAAATGAGCTTTTGTCCTAACCATCCACGATCACCTTGGATGCTGATTAGGTGCTTTACTTGAATTGTGAATTTAAATGTGAAATGTGAATTTAAATATAATTTTATGTGACATTTATTGCATACTGGAAGTGCCAACAGTTTACTACAGATTTTGAAAATAAAGTAGAATACCATTTAAACTAGGACTGCA
>CAIGQQ010014594.1:0-10004 GCA_903798035.1 Danio albolineatus
CTTCAGGACCAAGTTTGGACTTCCCTGCTTTAGGGGGACCCACGCATTACCAGAAGGTTTCAAATTGGAACATGTCTTTTTGTGAGATTCACTATGCTTTTGGAAGTCTGATGTACCAAAAAGTTAGACTCACAACATTTTCAGTTAATTTACGTTATATTAAATTGTGTATAGTGTATTGGGCACTTGTTAGCAAAACATTTGCCATTTCTATATATGTAATAACTTGAGCTCATGCATTAGCGCTGTTATTTGTCAACAAATAAAAGTCCAGTGTGCATCACATCAGCCTAAAAAAAAATTAAAAATTTAACTACATTTCTTGACAGTGCGTTGCGCAAGCTCTGTGATTGGTCGTCATGGTAATGAATAAGGGTCTGGTCCGAGGGGTCAGGTCTACAGGTCTGAGACAATTGTGGGTGGCGCTTGAAGCCACGGAGGAGGTGCAAGCCCTTTGGCCTGAGTGTTTTACAAGTGTCGAGTCCCGTGGAGAAGCTTCATATGGAGACTGTTGTTTTGCATTGACTTTATGATAAGTTGTTCCACGTTCGCCAGTTCCCGCCTCTGAATTAACCAGTTTGAACTACTTGTACTGCAAGTTAGCATTGCACATGTAAACAAAAGACTCACGAACAAACTAGACACTGAGGAACATAGGAACACCCACTGCCTGCTAGCGTTTCAGAAGTGTTATTGTCAGAGCAACACAAACAGACTGCACAGGTATGAATGCACAGCTACATGGGTTTTGGCGATCACTTGACGTATAATTAAGCCTTATCTCTGTGGCTTCTCTGGATGCAGCCATTGTTTTATAGCACTGCAGCAGAAGTCAACATTTGGACTTGACAAAGGGCATGCAGCAGGCTGAGTGGTACACTTCTTTGGGGCTTCTCCACACTATAACTCTCCTGTGGGAAAGACATTGAAGGTGGACTCATCAGAGAACAATAGATGCTTCGCATTGTCCACAGCCCAAAATTATCACTGCTGGCACCATTGAAATGTACGTTTGGCATTGGCAGGGGTGACCAAAGGTTTCGCTATAGCAGCTTGGCCATATAGACCTTATTCCGCTCCACCATTTTGAATACTTCGCTATTCCGCATTTTGTCATCCAACTTCCGGTACGCTGACACAGCACATCAGATGGCTGTTTCGTAAAGTCATCACATAGTGTATAGTTAGCTGTAATTTTAGAAAAATTGCTAATAATGCTAGTTCAGTAAATGTTTTGAGCTGGGAGTACGGTGAAACCTCCCTGTAACCATCAGATGGTCTCATGTTGCCCCATTCATCGTTACTGTTAATGTGTGTAGACTATATGAGCCAGAGGTAACTTACGGGTATATTTTTAATTACTTTGTTCTGTCACAAGGAGTAGATGGAGCGTTTATGAAGATTTATAAAAGTACAGAGGCCTACCAAAATTTACATAGTGGGAAAGTTGGTGGCTACACAGCGAGGGTGATCTCGTCTTTTTAAAAGCAAATGTGCACCCCAGCCAGTCGAGCAGTCCATGCCACTCAGCATAGGTGCTACTTGGTAAGCAGGGATCAGAGGAGACTGCAGGATGGTCAAGCATCGCTGGTTTAGCCACGCAGCCTTTATATTATAGAGTAAATATAAGGCAAGTAAATATATAAATAAATAGTAGCATCTTGTAAGGTCTGTGTTAACATAAGTAAGCCATAAATGTAAACAGTATACTAACGTATTTGTGTAATAATACACAGCTGCTGACTCGGTTACCATCAGCAGACTAAGTATCTGGTCAAATCTTTTCATTTATGAGGTATTGACCTTATTCTTCAATGCTGAAGTCGGTCATTTTTGTGATTGTTTTAGAACTTCCGATTCAGTAGCCTATGGGAGAAATGACTAGGAATAATATACGCAGGAAAATGGTCAAACTACTCGCTCTACAAACAAGTGTTTGCATGACTTCACAGACAAAATAGAATAATATAATAGAAAAACATCAGTTTGCAACAATAAGCAGCAGAACGAGCTGTTTGTAATGTCTAAAAATGAATGGAAGTGAATGAGAGTGGAAGTCTCGAGACAAATAGTCTCAAATGGCTGCACCAGCTCATACACGAGAAATAAGGTCAATATATTGACCCTGTGGAGCTCCAGATGAACAGTTTTGGTGGAAACAGGAGTTGAGGTGCCAACCGGTTTTATATTCTTTTGGATACAATCCAGATTAGCACCCCGAAATCCCTTTCAGGCAGCTTTCTCTTGTGTCCACAGTTACACCGGTTGAATGGGTTGAAAGAATTTGTTGTTTGCCATCTAGTTTAGACAGCAAAACGTATCTGTTGGTTCTTCTAATCGAAATATGCCAAGTATTCATTTTGGTAAAAAACCACTACTTATTTCAAAACAGGGTTTCTGAAGAACAAAATGGACTAAATCAGGAATGTTTTTTTTGTCTGCCTGACTTTCTCTCCATTTTTCTGTTTCTTGGATGAAGTCTGGATCTGTCTCCTAACGTTACCTTACACGCACAGTGTGTGCGATACATGCGTAAGATGATGTCATGCATCAAGCTCTCTTTAGGTATAACGTGTGAGCGCATGAATTTGACCATTAACCTCTGGCATGAATGCTAACAGCACAGATTGTAGGACGGTGTGTGCCCTTTTTTTAGTGTTTGTTTGACTCACCTGCACATAAGACACTTTATAACGAGTGTGATAAGTTATCAGATCTTCACCGGTGTGAATTCAGGCTTTATATAGACATGTACTGGTCTGCACAATAACATTAGCATGCTACCGCTCAGAGCAGTAGCCTTAGGTGTGTTTTATTATTTTGTTTTTTGATAGTCTGGTCTCCTTTGCTTCCTATTATGGCAAGCAGCCGCCCATTGACACACATTAGAAATTTGCATAAAACATTCGTAGACTTTGTGATCAGTTTACACACATGCTTTTTTTATCATTGTGTGTAGCTTTGTAACAGGATAACGTACCGACTAACACACCCTTGATTTCTAAAGCCACTTAAAATGAGCAGATCCCATTAAAAGTTCTGGTAGTTCACGGCATGGCGTGTTAAGACACAAACACACACAGCGTTTGCATGTATCCAATTACTAAAGCGTCTCTGTTTTGCATTTCAGTGCGACGGAGGCGAGTCGAGAGGGACGTTTAAAGCATATTCCGCTCGCTTTCTCTCTCGGCTGATCAGACTCTTGTGCCAAACCCTCTGAGGGAGACGCTTCACCTGAAGAAGGGACACAACTGGATACTTTGCCTCCCTAATGTTAATACTCTTATCCTTTTTTTTTGGTTATGTATTATTATTGGTGTTATAATTGCTGTTTGTTTTAATAGCTGCGACTCTTATGCAGCTTTTGTTGTTGTCGTTTTGTTCACGTCTGCTCTATTCTTTGTCAAAGTTCTTTGAAACGAAACAGAAGATGGTTAATCACATGCACACAAGTTCAATGGTGATTTCTTCACGGACAGGCTGGATTTAGACCTTACATTCACGCCGAACAAATCTAGACTCAACTGGACTGGATCTGCTGTGTTCCCCCGTTAAATGTGAGCTAAATCTAGATTTTTTTTCTCGGATGCAGGGTTTGGAGCACTGGTTTGAACATACCTTCTTTAAAGCGATAGCTCAACAAAACATGAAAATCTTGTCATTCACTCATCGGTTTCTTTCTTCTGTTGAACACAAATGAAGATATAATGAAGAATGTTGGAACTTTTGACTTCCATAGTATGTTTAGTTCCTACTATGAATGTCAATAGCTGCCTTTTCCCAACACTTTTCAGAATATCTTTCTTTGTGTTCAACACAAGAAAGAAATTGATCAAGTTGGTGAGGAAATTGTCAATTTTGGGTGAACTATCCCTTTAATGAAAGTCATCTGTACTTTAGCTGTTAGCTTTAGCATGTGAGTGGATGTCACTTGACGTCTCAAACTCTTCCGCACCACATCACACGTTCTTCTACACGTTCTCCTATCGAGATGCTTCCTATTGTAAAAACTCTTTTCCCCAATCACACTAAATATAGCGTGTCAGAGGAATGGCAGTGCTAATTTAAGGACCCGTGCCCCATTTTTTAATCTAATTTAATTTGATGATGGAGCTACCAAATGAGTACTAATCACATCTCTGGTTAAATTTGCCCTGTATAAATGTTTTAAAGGGACATTTCACCCCTAATTCTGTCATCATTTATTGTTTTTTATTTTTGTTCATTCAGTGAAAATCACTTTAATTCAATATACTTAAATTGACATGAATCCAAATGGACGAAAAGACAATATTTGGAAATGTTGTTGGGTTTATTTTCAATGTTGACATCCTAAACCTGTCTAACAAGCAACGTTTTTATAAATATATCATTTATGTTCTGCAGAAAATGAAATCTGTTGGTTTTTAACAACGCAAGTGTAGGTAATAACCAATTTTTCTGTTTTTTGAGGTGTCAACATACCAGCTGATTCAGCTTATACACTGAAAAAAAAGGATTGACTGGACTGTTTTTTTACCGTAAGCGGTTGCAAACGATTTATATAAGCTAAATTATAACAAACAAATGAAATTTAGTAATGGTCAGCTTCATATGTTTGTTTAAATTCAACCCATGTAAATCATTTGCAACCGCTTACCTTAAAGAAATTGAGGAAGTCTAATGAATCATCTTTTCAGTGTATTGTGCAAACACCAGTGCCCTCATTTTTATCTCATGCCATTGATTGGAGATGGACAAACTTGTATTTGATTAGCACTAATGTCCACTTTGGGAGTTTGTATGAAGCTCGCATATAAGGGATATTCTTTTTTTTCTGCACAGGAGGTTAGCATTTATGTAATTTAGTTGTTCGTTATAGATTTAGATGAGAGTATGTTTCCTGTAGATAAATCTGAAATGGCTTTTCTAAAACCATGCCAAAGACTAACACTTAAATAGTTTTCAGGACTCCAGCTGGGGCAGACAGCAAATAGAGGTTTGAATTTAGCTTGTTTTTGACTTTATTTTAAGAATAGGTCACTCTATGAAAGACGGTTTTGCCATTTTACTTCCTGGTTTGTTTCAAGTCTGTGTATTTTTCACCCCACCAAGAAAAAGTTCTCGCAAAACATTTTTATTCTGTCATAAATTGATCACAGTGTAAGGTCTTGTTTTGCCGTTGAATATAGAAAATGTTTTAAATGAAGTTTTTACTCCCTGCCAACTATATATTTTAATCCTTCTTAAAGGGATGGTCCACCCAAAATTCTGTCATCATTTACTTACCCTTCATTGTCAGAAAGTTTTTTTTCTTCTGTCAAACACAAAGATATTTTGATCAATCTTGAAAACCAGCAACTATTGACATACATAGTATTTGTTTCTCTTACTATGGAAAATAGGTGGTTTCAAGTTTTTAACATTCTTCAAAACATCATCTTTTGTGTTCAACAGAAAAACCACTGGAGTGTACGGATGTCACAATACTAGAATTCGGTATTAATCTATATTAAATTTCCTGCTAACATCTGAGCGTTGTTTAACACAGCTGATTTTCCATTGTGTTCATGTGCTCAAAAGAAATGGCTGTGATTGGTCGTGAAGGTAATCAGTTTACCAAACTCACTGCTATTTACTGATTGTATCCACAGATACAGGGACACTGGAGCATTTTAAAGTCACGTTGCTTAGCTAGTTTGTCTATAAGCTGACATACAAGCGATCCACTCGTGATTTGCAGCTCTTAAACGCTTCAGCGTCCCTGTATCTGTTGCTACACTCCATGAACAGCGGTGAGTTCGGTGAACTGAACTGAACTGAACCTTCAGGGCCAATCACAGTAATTTTTGTTGAGCACGTGAACACTGACAAATCAGTGCTGTTTAAGAATGTTAAGCGCTCAAATGTTAGCAGGAAATGGACATTTAAAAAAAATAATAATTCAGTATCGATTGGTGACGAATTCCAGTATCGTGACATCCCTACTGGAGTGTGAGTCATTTTTGTAGTTTTTGGGGGGACTATCCCTTTAAGGCCCTTTTCACAATGCTCCGTGATCAATGGTCAGTGCCAAATTTCAATTATTGAACACATTTAATTGGCTTTTATTACATGGAATGTCTAAGAAGTGGCATACTTTAATCTGCTCTTTTAATATTCTTCTGTAATCTGAGTTCTACTATTCCTCTTTACTTCGAAGTTAAAAAATAATTGGTTCAAAAATCTAAAATCATTGTTTGACCATCTACCAATCAAAATATGACTATAATCAGCAGGGTTAAAACAATGGCTTGTAGAATTTATTCCAAATTCGCGTTTGGGGAAAACGAACCTAAAATGGTTTTGGAACCAAATGAGGATGAGAAAATGACTGAATGGTCATGTTAGGGTGGATTATTTGCTTATGTAGGATTGAAAAAAAAAAAATCATTGGTTCGTAAAATCATTGGTTCAAAAATGTAAAACCATCTTCCAATCACAACACAACTATAGTCAGAAGACGAGAGTATGGAGAAAACTGGAATTTTCCTAAATTCTCATTGGTGTTCAATGGTAAAACAAATTTAAAATGGTTTTGGAACCAAATGAGGATGAGAAAATGATTAAATGTTCATGTTAGGCTGGATTATTTGTTTAGTTTATGTAGGATTGCAAAAAATCATTGGTCCACCTTCTTCCAATCACAATACGACTATAGTCGGTAAATCTTAGCTTTGAAAAATGGCTTGTAGAATTTATCCCAATTTCTCTTTTAGTGTTCAATGGTAAAAGTAATTTAAAATAATTTTAAAACCAAATGAGGATTGTAAAACGACAAAATTTTCATTGTAGGGTGGAATATTTGGTTATGTAGGATTGAAAAAAAAAATCATTGGTTAAAATAAAATCATTGGTTCAAAAATGTAAAATCATTGGTCCACCATCTTCCAATCACAATACGACTATAGTCAGTAGACCTTAGTATGGAAAAAATGGCTTGTCGAATTGATCCCAAATTCTTCAGTGGGTAAAATTAACTTAAAATGGTTTTGGGACCAAATAAGGATGAGAAAATGACTAAATGTTCGTGTTATGCTGAATTATTCGTTTAGTTTATGTAGAATAAAAAAAAAATCCTTGGGTCAAAGAATCATTGGTCCACCATCTTCCAATCACAGTATGACTATAGTCAGTAGACCTTGGTATGGAAAAAAACGGCTTGTAGAATTGATCTCAAATTCTCTTGGTTTTCAGTGGTAAAACGAATTTAAAATGGTTTTGGAACCAAATGAGGATGAGAAAATGATTAAATGTTCATGTTCGGCTGGATTATTTCTTTATTTTATGTAGGATTTTTGTATCTAGAAGAATATTTTTGAAGGAGGAAATTAGGGAACTAAAAAGGTCTTAAATGGCAATTCTGGGTGCATTTAAGTAGTCCTGGTTGCAGCCTAAAACACACAAACACACACATACACACACACATGCACGTTTGTGATCGCATGCATGTTTGCAATGTACAGCAAAGCTTTATCTTTGAACTACAGCGAACTAACAGTGTAAAATACTGAATTGATCTTTATACCGCTTGCCATTTTGCGTGAGCTTGTTCGTCCTACGAGGTTAATGGATTGTGGTTTATAGTGTAGAGCACAGACACTTAGGCACGTTTTTGAGGAAGGCGGTGAACAGGATGTATTCTATAGCTGGATTAAACAGGGGAACATGTTTTACACCTGCTTTAAATGCAAAAGCTAGGACCAAGTTTGAAGTTTTCGTTTCTTTCGGTTGTGTTTTATTGATTTGTACTGTTCTGTTTTGTAAGAGCCTTGTGTATCAACTGTCTTTTGAGTTTGTTGTCCTTTATTTTTCTTTGTGAACAAATGCTGAATTGTGAGTATGAGTTTTGTTTCTCCAGGTTATGCTTCATGTTTCATTCCATCTTTATTTGATTATGGGTTAAAGGTTCGTGCTTTGCTGAAAGCTTGTTGCTTGTAAGAAGGAGCTCTGCAGTCTATATATGAAATCTCCATCTCAGATCCTCTTCAGAAGACTGCACATTTAAAGATATACGTATAAATATCATGTATCGTAAACGCCTCTTATATTGCCGCAGTTTTGTATGTTGATACTTGAGGAAATCTTATTATGTACTGTTAATAACTCAAAAACTCTGTAAAGTATCAGACGTCCTCAATAAAATGTATGTTTTTACAAATTTGTCTTTTTTCTTCCTTTAAACGTGATGTAAGAACAAAAGAGATGACTGTTGAATAAGTGAATTTTATTTATAAATTAATTTCGAGAGGATCATGTGCTTATGATTGCTTGCAGCTGGACCCGCATTATCCAATTTACAATGCACCAATCAGACGATTCCTAAGCTGCTGTAAATACTCTAGGTTCCATATCACAGCCATCTTCGTTTTGAAGAATCCCCCCCTTCCACCCCTACTCCTCCTCCTTTCCTGGATTGGTGGCCCAGTGCTTAGCACTGTTGCCTCACAGCAAGAACGTTTGGTTCTAGTCCTTACCTAGCCAGCCAACATTTCTGTGCGGAGTTTTCACGCTCCCCTGAGTCCCCTGGTTTCCTCTCACCGTCTAAAAACATGCAACTTAAGTTAATTGACTAATCCAAATCAACACCATAGACATACTCCTAGCAACTAGTTATCTCTTTAAGAGAAATCACTATCTGCTCTAGCCACTATGACGGGAGTTCTCAAGATCTACCTGAGCTCAAACTCCCCTCTCGCCTTGCCCCGGGCTCGAGGATCTTATGAGCTCAGGGCTCTCTCCCAGGACAGCATGCCAAACAAGCTTTATAATCAATCATCAGCTAAGTGTGAACTCTTGAATTAATTAAATTAAACTCTGAAAGTGATTTGATTTTGAAACCCCTTTTCTTTTAGAAATGGTTTCACTGTTACAATAAAAAAAAGCAAGTAAAGCATTTCAAGGTTCTTTTCCTTCACTTTTGTCAATTGGTGAAGGTTGTTCCTCGCCACTGGCTTGCTTGGTTTGGGACTTGTGGAGCTGCACATCGATTTGCTCTTCAATGTTTGGACTTTCAGCGGTGAAATTAAACCACACTGAACTGAACTAAACTGAACTTCAACTTTGAAATCTGGACTGACACAGTTTCAATTTACTATAATCTTCTATGTTAAGCTGCTTTGACACAATCTACATTGTAAAAGCGCTATACAAATAAAAGATAAATTAAATTGAACTGAGTTTTAATCTCATACACGAGGACTAAAAAAACTTTTATATTGTCATGTAGCACAAGTATTTAAGCATGTTAATGAGAGAGCAAGAGAGATCAACATCCGCCACGTAACCAATGTAAACTAATATAAAACAGTTGCATACATCATGCGCATAAATCACGCCATGAACATAATATAAAGATGCCTACTGGTTTAAAAAGGCCTAGATTAAAAGAAGATGGCCAAATGAGAACTGTTCTGTCATAAACTATAGTAGAACAACCTGTCAAAAAGAATTGTAAAAAATCCATGCGAACAGATTACATACAGGAACGGAGAAAAAGGCGATCTTTTATTGTCAGTCAGCGCCTGCTCTTTTTTTTTTTCACCTTTGCTGTGTGCTGTGTAAATACTGACAATCGCATAAGAGTCACTTTTAAAAGATGATGTAAGCTGCTCATCAAAAAAAAATAGGATACAGTCACAAAATCGTAATTGACCATCAAGATCTGCAGTGTAAATGCAGCCAAAGTGACGTGTGTGAAGTAGCAACGCTGTCTGCTGTTCTGACCGTCAGCTGCAGATGTGAATAAATGGCGGAAGAAAGTAGTTCCTCATACAAAAGGGTTTTGAGACTGTTTGATTTTCTTTCTTATATACAGGATTATGCCAGCAAACTGTTGTATAAATACAATATCACACTAGCAATGCTATATGGCTGTATATCGTCACTGGTAAGACACTAAGCAGTAACCACTCGACCTGAGGACACTGCTACTCATGTGATATTGCTCATATATATATATATATATATATATATATATATATATA
>CAIGQQ010014604.1:0-14547 GCA_903798035.1 Danio albolineatus
ACAGACATTCAACAGACATTTAACTGACTATAAGAAACTTTACAAGTCCATGTCAACTTACACTAACCCCTAACCCTAACCCCAACCAACAATCTCTTTATAATCTAATAAGAATTAGTTGCTATATAACTTAAATTCAACAAACAGACTATCAAAATAAAGTGTGACCTAATATCACAGTGTAATCTTATAAAAAAAAGCATCTAACTTGATCAAATGTTAGTAAAATGAATAAATCATAAAATGTAAAATTGTCCAAAAACAAGTAAACACAAACTATAAAGACAAAACATTACACTGCATAATGAATATAAAATAATATTAACAAAAAATAAATAAAAATCAGTAGTGCAAAATAACAAGGATGTATCAGTGTATTAATATAGATACAAAGTACTAAATTGTACAACGTACATAAACTAAAAGTAATAATATGAATAAAGAAAAATATGTAAAAAGTAAAATAGTAAAAGTAAAATAAATATAAAATAAGTATTTAATAAATGTATTTGTATTTCGCCACAGTCATATCACCCTGCAGCCCAAGACCGGTTACTCACTGAAGCTAAGCCAGACTGAGCCTGGTCAGTACCTGGATGGAAACCACATGGGAAAATTAGGTAGTTGTTGAAAGGGGTGTTAGTGAGGCCAGCAGGGGGCGCTCAACCTGCTGTCTGTGTGAGTCCTAATGCCCCGGAATACTGAAGGGGACACTATATCTTTTGGATGACATGTTAAACCAAGGTCCTGACTCTCTTTGGTCATTAAAAATCCCATGGCACTTCTCGTAAAGAGTAGGGGTATAACCCCGGTGTCCTGGCCACATTCCCTTCATCAGCTTTTACCCATCATTGCCACCAAATCATCCCCATCCATCGAATTGCCTGTATCGCTGTCTCTCAACTCCACCAGTAGCTGGTGTGTGGTGAGCGCATTAGCACCGTTAAACCATTTCCTTTATGTCTGATTTTGTCTGATTTTGGAGCTACATCTATTTTTACTGCTTGATACTATTGGATCTAGAGCTAGATAACACACAGCATTCTTTCTAGCTTATCTGATACCACAGATAGATGATAATCATCAAAAGCAGCAGACAAATTGGCAATCTCGTCTACAATCTTGTAGGTCAACTGTAACAGAATAATTTTCTTTCAGCAATATCGCCGTATGAAATAATAATGGCAACAGATGAAGCCAAAACCCTATCCGATATCATGTGCCATTCACTTATGCACGCATATGAACCCGGTAAGTGCATGAAATCAGATCCACGTTGAGTTGTATTTGCCCAATTAGGAAAACCAACAGCTCCATACTCATTTCATTTGTTTGTTCATTATTATGTCAGAGGTACAGATGCGTTTCTCACACTAGGGTTTGATCTGTGTACTGATGTATTGCTCGGTGCTGAGGTCATGCTTAAGCTTTATTTAT
This sequence comes from Danio albolineatus, assembly GCA_903798035.1. Lineage (NCBI taxonomy): Eukaryota > Metazoa > Chordata > Actinopteri > Cypriniformes > Danionidae > Danio > Danio albolineatus. Next base: position 1,438 of record CAIGQQ010014604.1, read on the forward strand.
AGTATTGTCTGCATCAGTGCTGTCTATTGATCCTTGCACAAACAGGGAACAATTGAACGCATGGATGGATGAACTGCACTTGGAGATTTGTAACAAGACACCAATCAATTGCTTGCCTTTCATAACGTTTAATATGTATGGCTTTTCATTGAGATTATTTATCAAATATCACAATTGAATGACTGACCAAATGAAACCGGGAGTGGAAGTAATTCATCTATGGATGTTTGTTCTTGTGCTTGTTTTGAAAGTGCATGAAATTGCTTTTGAAAGTGCATGAAAGTATACTGTAATGCAGGATGTGAATTACAGGGGGGTTTGGGGGGCGATTGACCACCCATAATTAATGCTTGATCTGCCCTTAAGTATGTCAAAACGACATGTATAGAGGGTCAGTCCTCTAAATAGTGAGAAATAGTTTGCTCTGAGCTGTATTTTAAATGGTAATATTAATAATTAAATTAATAGATAATATAAATATTTGAGCTCCCCTATAACGGTTCATACCATTATGAATGCATGATTACGCCATTCAACTTATGCAAGAAAAAAATTCATTCAACAATCTGAAACCTGCAGATCAGAGCCCCGGTGAACAATGCAAGTGTTCATAAGACACTTTTCATGTATAGGTGTTTGTTTCTACATACAGCTAAAAAGTAAGCAACAATTAGGGCGCTTAAACTATGCTATATGAACCATGCCCAGGCACATTTTCTGATTCGTTTGAGAAGTGTGAGTGCTCTGAATTGGGCTCAGGCATGGTTCAGTTGGCCAGCTCTGGCCCGGTTGGAAGAGGTGAGCCAGAGCGCGGTTCACTTGGTCTTTGGCGCATCTACTGTACATGTGCGCTTGTAGTGTGAGTGCAAAGTGCGCCTGAGCCTGAAACTAAAGACGCGCCTTCACGTTTAAAGTTTCATATGGATTTATTAATCATTCTTAATTTTCAATGAACGTGAACTGTCGTAGTTTATTAAAGACGCAAACAACTCGCTACACATCAGCTACACCTTCAGGAAACCTAAAACCTGCAGCACGAGGACTTTATGATCATTTATAAGCGTCAAAAGTGGTGGATCTGTTCGGCAAAGTGTTTGACTGTGTCACTGCATCCCAAACGACTAAAAATAATACAAAACGATATAACTAGCTGCGTAGTATATTGTTTGGAATAGCTAATCAGAGGATACTGTAGGTCAAAATACACTAAATATCCCACATAACACTGAAAATTTAAATATGTTTTATTATTAGATGCAATTTTAATAAATACATACATTTGGTTCACTGAAGGATGTATTACACAAACTAACATTGCCAAAAACGTTGATCGTCAATGTATAATTTACACCCTGACTGTATGGTAATCTAAAGATACAATGCAGATGATGTATTTCAAGATATTTGTCAGAATTGTTGTCCTTAACACACTGCTGTATGACTTTCTTATGCATTTCTTGCAAATCCAGAACCCACGTTGATGTCAAAACAACATCGAATTGAAAATAGTTTAAAAATGATAATGTCGAAACCTTGACATCTATTTGACATCCACACATTGATGTCCTTTTGACCAACAAAATAATGGCATAAAAAGCGTCATTCATCATTTCAAAGCTTTATTTTTCACTGGATTTTGTATCCCTGCAATGCATGTAAACTACTTTGATGCCAAAATGACATCAGATAGACATTGGTGTCTATGAACACATCAAAAATTCAAAGACAGTCCAGTAATTGATTTTTGACGCAATGTTAGATATCAAATTTATGTTGTTTTGACATCAAGGTAGTTTAAATGCATTGTAGGGATACAAAATCCAGAATAAATTGAAGCTTTCAGATGAATGATGCTTTTTATGCCATTATTTTGGTGGTCCAAAAGGCATCAATGTTCAAATTTTGACATCAAGATAGTGAATTGACATCAAATCCATAGATGTTTTTTTAAATGTTGTTTTGACATCAAGGTGCCTGTTGGGATATCTGTTATTTTCTAAACATCTAAACACCTTTGGAACTTACAGGCAGCAGTTCACCAGTAACTTACTGTAAATCAATTACAGCAAAAATACTGTATTTACATTTACAGCACCATTTATCTTGCTATATATGTATTTACAGTGTTCTATATATATCTTTACTGTAAAATATACATCATTTTCACAATGCAACTCTAAAATACAGTAACCTACCGTAACGTTAACATTGTAGTTACGTTTCCTCCTTAGATTGGGCTGGTTTTCATTTGTTTTGCTCATTGCCGCTCACTGATTGGCTTGTTTGTTTGACAACTTTATTAATTCCACCAGGCACAATTAATTTAGGGCAGTAGCATCATAATACAATGAGCACCTAAAAAGACAAATAACTTACATACAATATTAAAAAAAACACACACAATCCAGCAAGCTTCATAATAACTTCATAAATTGTACTAAAAAAAATAAAAACATAGGAAGGACCCATATATAAAAAATGTACAAACTTCTAAGTTAAAATGTAAGTTTGTAAAGACTGTAAAGCCTTATTGTCTGAGGAACAAAGGTGAATTTATATCTGTTAGAAGAGCATTTAATGCTTCTAAACATTCTTCCAGAGGGCAACAGAACAAAAAAAAGGCTTTAGAGGATGGGAATAATCTCCTATCACACTTTGAGTTTTCCTTATCAGTTGCGTGGAATATTCTGCACAGCATTATGGATAATGTCGATTTCTGCACAAAATCCGCTAATCAACTCCACTGCTTTAAAAAATAAACTTAAGTTGAATTAATGTGAGTGCAGTTTCAGCAAAAACATGTATGATCAATAAACAAACCCAAAGCATCCAACAGCTCTGTATTTAAAGATTTAATTTTTGTTGTTGTTGTTGAATCTTTTACCTTATGGGGAAAATAAATGTAAAGTATTTTTTCCAGACTGTTGTGCTTCATTTGAGCATAAGAAACAATATTTACAGTTCACATCCAATGCACATTTTATCTGATTGAGTTTGTGAGGCAGTTTTTGAGATTTTAGGGTTTCCCCTTTTGAAAACAGATAAGATTTAGGAAAACTAAAATAGCTGTCAGGAGGTGATGAAAACGAGCGCACAGAATTTCCTTGAAAAAGACTAATGTTATTTCCATTTCCACTCAAATACAAAAAAAAAAAGATTTTCTTTTCTTCTACTGTTAGCGCAAATTACTTTAAACTTTAAATTATGTTCAAATGAGCTGAAAGAGTTCAGTCGTGTGGAAATGTGTCGTAATTATATTAAGTTACAAGAATGAATTAACTTTAAGAATAGTCAGAGTGCATCATAATGCTTATTTTATCCACAAACACCCACAGTCAATCAATTTTATGTAATCTTCACCCCTGCGAAAACTTTCAGTAAGTAAAAAAATGAATAGTCACCATGGAAACAGTACACAGATGCTTTAGCTTTCTCACAGTGATCTTAAAGAATTCAGAAGCAAACAGGAAATCTATTATTAGCATGTTAATGAGAAGTGGAGAAATTATAGTCTGATTTATTATGTGAACATTCCGTTTTTATGTAAGGCATAACAAGTAATTATTGTATTATTGTTATCATATGTACAGTTGAAGTCGAATTGATTATCCCTCCTGTGACTTTAGTTTTCTTTTTTCACATATTTCCCAAATGATGATCAACAGAGCAAGAATTTTTTTCACAGTAGTTTAGATAATATTTTTTCTTATTATTTGTTTTAATTCAGCTAGAATAAAATTTGTTTATTTTTTTTATCCATTTTAAGGTCAATATTATTAGCCCCTTTAAGCTATATATTTTTATTTTCTACAGAACAAACCAGTTATACAATGTCTTGCCTAATTACTCCAACTTACCCTAAATTAAACTAGTTGCTAGGGATGGGCGGATCGATCCTGAAGTATCGATATTTCCAATACTGGAAATGTATCAAAAGGATCGATCCTTAAGTAAAAGTATCGACCTTTTCTGGGGGGTTTTTCTTACTGAGTGATCAGAGATGTTGAAATATCTAAATAATTATAGCGCCGCATATTACATAAATATTTATTTAAATAGGAACACTAATGGGAACTATAATATTCTTCCACTGTATCTCCCACACACCCAGCATGTGTTGTAAAAGTCGAGAGCGGATATCATCTGCAGTTATCATAATCAGCTAAAGGGGGAAAAAAAATCAACAGTCTGTTGTTCCTTCACAAAAACCTGGAAACTGATTAAAATCAGGAAGCACAAATGAATATTGCAACTTAACTTTAATAGGGTGCTGTTTAGTCAATTATAGTTCTGTAATTTTAATAAATGTAAAAAAGAATCATGTGTTTTATTTAATAATAATAATAAAATAAAAGTGATAAGCATTTTTTAAAAATCACTATAAAATATTTCATTTAATTATTGATAAGTATCCATTTTAGTATCGATATCGATGATACTTGTCTTGAAATACTTGGTATCGGATCGGAAACAAAAATATTGGTATCGCCCATCCCTACTAGTTGCACCTTTAAATGTGACTTTAAGCTGATAGTAGCACATTGAAAAATATCTAGTAAAATATGATTTTCTGTCATTGTAACACGGGGATGTGACACTGACAACTGAGGTGTGGATCCACATGCAGGTTTAATAGAGATGTCAGGTCAGCAATGGTCACCAGGAAGAAACAGATGTATACAGACAGTCCAGAATCATGGTCAATAGCAGGCAAGGAGTCAAAAGGCTGGTGGCAGGCAGGGATAAACAGGTTAGTCAGGCGAAGGTAGAAACACGGGAAACCAAGATCAAGGGAACGCGTTGTATTGTCACATTAAGCGAACAAGACTCAGCAACAGTGAGTGTTTTAGTGTGGTTTAAATCAGTGTTTGTCAACTGGTGGGTCGCGACCCAAAAGTGGGTCGCAGGAACATTTTCAGTGGGTCGCGGAGTGTGAGGTCAAAAAAACAACAAAAGTTTAATTTTTAACTTGTTTTGCGTATACCGGACTTTTATTTTGAAATGCGCGCGCGACAACTGATCCCTTTGGAATCGACGTGGAAAGCGTCACATTGCCGAACAACATAGAAAGTCAGCTCGTGGAGCTTTCATGTGATAAGACGCTGAAACAGAAATTCAGTGAAGTAAGCCTCTCCGTTTTCGCGATCTGAGAGTGCGATCAAACCCATCCCATTCAGAAATACGTATCTATATGAAAGTCGCTTATATTCCTTGGTGCAGCTTGACTCCAAGCAAAGGAACAGGTTGTACATAGAGCACGATCGGGTAGCACTGATAACTCCTGACTTTGAAACTCTGATCACATCAGTAAAGCACATCCTCAGTTATCTCATTATCTTCCCAAATTACTGTTAAGTGAAACAGATGTTTATAATTGCTGTCATATTAGATGTAAAAATTGTTATGAATGTTTTAATCATTTTACAATGTGCTGGTTTGTTCTGTTCAACAGAATCAGTGTTCATGTTTTATTAACAGCTCAGTTTTGTTTATGGCAACAACCTTTCCCCACCCTAACCACTGTTTACAGTGTTTGTCGTTTTTACTTTGTAATATTTCTATAAATTGATACATTTTGTTAAATGACAGCAATAAAATATTGTTTATTTGCAAGTCTTGCTGATTTTCTCATGATTTATCTGTCACTACTTGTGTATGTTAACAAATAAATACAAATTAATTATAATTCCTAAAATTATATTACAGTTCCTAAAAATTTGGGTCGCGGCTTGATGACCATGTAAAAATGTGGGTCCCGTGGCCAAACCAGTTGAGAACCACTGGTTTAAATAGTGTGTGTAATCAGTTCTTGACGATCCTCAGGTGGTGTGTGTGCAATCAGTGATGACTTGGAGCCGGAGTGTGTGTGTGTGTTGCATGAGTGGAGATGTAGTCCATAAACATGGCGGATTTGTAGTTTGTGTGAGATGTGTGTGTACCAGCGATCTAACATCTAGAGATCGCTGGTGATCGTGACAGTCATCATGGCAAAGATTAAATAAATCAGCTATTAGAAATTAGTTAATAAAACTGTTATATTTAGAAATGTGTTAAAAAAATCTTCCTCCCGTTAAACAGAAACTGTGGGAAAAATATATACAGGGGGCTAATAATTCAGGAGGGCTATTAATTCTGGCTTGAAAATGTATTGTTTTTATTTATTTATTTTCGCATCTCACCATTCTTTAATTCTCTTCTTTGTGTGTGTGTATTTGGTGTGTACAGACAGTAACTTCCTGCTGGGGAATGCTCAGGGGAGTCGCGGATACCCCATCGTGTACTGTTCAGACGGCTTCTGCGAGCTCACAGGGTTTGCGCGCACTGAGGTAATGAAGAAGACGTGCACGTGTCAGTTTCTGCATGGACAGGAAACAAGCGAGAGAGTCACTCAGCAGGTGGAGAAAACCCTGGAAGGACAGAGAGAGTTCCAGACAGAGGTCTGCTATTACAGGAAGAACGGTAAAGACCCGTTTTTCATCATAAAACGAGAAATGTAGTGTATAATATTATAAGCATATGTGTGTATGGTTATGTCTATGGGAGATGGTTTTGGGGATCAAAAAAATAAATATAGCTACTTTTAAATATTGATGATTCATACAATTTTAGCTCCCACTAACTAATATGTACCTACACTGAAATTAATAATTTGTTACTATGTACTTACTGTATAAATACATGTTTTTACATTGTACTTGTGCTTGATTAAATACCTGCATGTGTAATTAGCCTTTGTGATAACATTAAAGTAATTACACTGTTGGCTATCAATTACACCTTACACCTCAACCCAGTGTTTCTCAACCACGTTCCAAACTACCAACACAACATGTTTTGGATGTCTTCTTTGTCTGTCATACTCATTACAGGTCTTTCAGGCTGCGTCCGAAACCGCCTACTATTCAGTAGGTACTGCATTTGAATTTAAACGTACTGCTCGGCCGTTAGAAAAGTACGTTTTATACAGTATGAATGTGAGAAGTATGAGTGGAATTCGGACGTACTACATCCGCCATTTTGTCATGGTCAAGTGACCTACCTGCATCAGTTGCGTCGCTTCACTCCCATTCATGAATTCTCTCGCGGGGCATCATGGGATAGCGCAGCGTGCATGGGATGCGCACTTCAGAATCTCGCTGGAAGTAGTAAGTCATCCGGGTACTTCTCGCATACTGATTTTCGAATTCTATGAATTCGGACATACTACTCAGCTCGCATACTGTTTTTAGCATACTGTATAGTATGGAAGTATGCGGTTTCGGACGCAGCCTCAGTCTCTGCTAATGAGCTGATGATTTGTTTCAGGTGTGTTTGGTTAAGGAGACATGAGCTGCGTCCAAAATCACATACTTCCATACTATATAATACACTAAAAACAGTATGCGAGGCGAGAAGTATGTCCGATTTCATAGAATTTGAAAAACAGTTTGCGAGAAGTACCTGGATGACCTACTACTTCCGGTGAGATTCTGAAGGGCGGATCGAATGGACGCTACACTATCCCATGATGCACCGAGAGAGAATTCATGAATGGGAGTAAAGCGATGCAACTGTAGTGGGTAGGTCACATGATTGTGATAAAATGGGGGATGCAGTACTGTACGTCCGAGTTCCATTCATACTACTGACATTCATACTGTATAGAGCATACTTTTCTAACAGTCGAGTATGTTTAAATTCAAATGGAGTACTCACTGAGTAGTAGGTGATTTCGGATGCAGCCATGGAAAATGTGCAGAGCTGGTGGTCCTCCAGGAACATGGTTTAGAAACACTGCCTTAACCAACAAACCTGTCCCAAACTTTTTTCGCATCCCACCTCAAGAGCACCAGAAGTGTTCTACAACACATTAAGTACATTTTTTTTATATAAGTACATAGTAGTTAAGGCCACATAATATAAAGTGGGACTCTATTTTACTTTAGTTTTACACCTATTCAATTTATAAACCTAAAAAATTGAAACGAGTGATTTAATGATATTGATTAAATGACTCCTTTGAAGGATCACAGAACAGCTCCAAAATATTCATTACAATATTACAGGTCATAAAATATATCAAGCTGTTTTATTTTTTCATAAACGAATTTGTTCAATGATAATAATTTTTTATTCATTATTGTACGTCTTTCACAAAAGTTATATGCAATATTAAGTGAAGTTTATTTATAAACTAGTTCCGAGAGGATCACGTGCTTATGATTGCTTGCAGCCGGTGCCGCATTATTCAATGTATGATTCACCAATTCCTAAGCCACTATAAATACCTTAAGTTCCATATAACATCCATGTTCGTTTTGAAGAATCCCCCCTTCCACCCCTACTCCTCCTCATTTCCTAGATGGGTGGCATGGTGGTCCAGTGGTTAGCACTGTTGCCTCACAGCAAGAACGTCACTGGTTCTAGTCCTTACCAAGTCAGTTGACATTTCTGTGCTGAGTTTACACGTTCTCCCCGTGCTCACGTGGGTTTCCTCCAGGTTTCCCGGTTTCCTCCCACCATCTAAAAACATGCAACTTAAGTTAATTGACTAATCCAAATCAGCACCATAGACATGCTCCTAGTAAGTAGTTATCTCTTAAGAGCAATCACTATCTGTTCAGTTTGAGATCTACCTGAGCTCAAACTCCCCTCTCGCCTTGAAAACAGGGAATGAGCCCTGGGCTCGAGGATCTTATGAGCTCAGGGCTCTCTCCCGGGATAGCATGCCAAACAAGCTTGATAATCAATTATCAGCTAAGTGTGAACTCTTGAAAATATATACATAAAAATGTTACAGTCAAGCCTGAAATAATTTATACCACAGGCAGATTCTGATTTAAAGTTTTTGTTCAAATGTAAATAAAAGCTGAGATTTTTTTTTTTCCACAATTCCATCATTTTATTGTCTTTTCCAGTCTCTAGACCCATTTACTGGAGCACATGCCCCAGTAAAAATCACTAGTGCCCCAGTAAATGCTTTGAGATAGCCTTTGATTTAGTTTATGCAAGTGTATTTATTAAGATTGGTAATCCGATAATAAGGGCCCCTATTCTCTATGTGCACCCGAGCCAACGCTGGTGAAAGCAATGTAGTTTAATCAAAAAGCAAAGTGACACATACACCCAGAAAACCATACTTGCGCGCCCCACGCACCGCTCCTGCTTGACACACTGCTCTGCTCCCGCTGAGTGCCGGTAGTTGACATGCACATCGAAAAAGTATGTGCCGCTCATGCATTGTGAAACCGGCATAACAGCCTTTAATGCAGAGTTGTCGGCACACAGTAAGTTTGACAGTCGACAAGTTTAAATGGTTTACAATAAACACTTCAATAAGGGTTCAATAAACACTTTACAATAAGGTTCATTAGTTAATGCATTTACTAACATGAACTAATCGTGAACAGCACTTGTAAAGCATTTATTAATCATAATTGAACATTTACTAATGCATTGTTAACATGCAAGTCCATGGTTGTTAACATTAGTTAATGCACCGTAAGTTAACATGAACTAAAAATAAACAACTGTATTTTCATTAACCAACGTTAACTAACATGAACAAATACTGTAGTAAATGTATTGTTCATTGTTTGTTCATGTTAGTAAATGCATTCATTAACATTAACTAATGAACCTTATTGTAAAGTGTGACCATTTAAATAATACAATGATGATGATCCTATTTTGACAGCATGGCTCTTGATAGATTTTTTCGTATGAAGCAGAAAGGAGGGATGATGAGTTAGGGAGGTAAAACTGAACCATGTGTCAAGTAAGACAACAGATATTTCTATATAACATCTTTTTCGTATTCTATATTATTTCATTCTAATCAAATTAATGTCTTAAATTATCTTAGAATATCACTCCAGTTGTGTCTTTACATTGTTTTCCAGTTATTTAGGATTTATTTCTGCTATTAATTTATAATAATAATAATAATAACATATGGGTGGGTTTGAGGGGGCCGTGCCCCGGTAAAGCTTTATGTCTAGCAACGCCCCTGGTCTGAAGCTTTAACATTTTGCGTTCCTTGACCCCTAGGTACCACTTTCTGGTGTCTGCTGGACATTGTCCCTATTAAAAATGAGAAAGGAGAAGTGGTCCTTTTTCTCCTGTCCTTCAAAAACATCTCAGACTCGTATGGCAAATCCCATTCAGGCTCCAACACAGAAGGTAACAGGCTCGCAGTGAGCCAACTAAGCATGCTTGATCACAGCTATGGTTGATCATTCGATTCATTATTTTCACACGCTTTGATTTTGCTGTTTTATTAGAGGATGGACGTCACGGCAGGAAAGTGGGACGAACTCACCTGAGTCAAGCTCGAGAGCGCGGCCGCAGCGTCCTGTACCACTTGACCTGCCAGTTCACCACCAGGAGCAAACGAAAGCTGCCAAATGTAAGTAGATACAAAACACTTGATCACTTATTCATGGTTGGAATAAATCTTAATTAATATCGTCATGTTGTGGTGAGTAATTTCAGGGTATCGGCCGGGTCTTAAGTCATTTGCAATATTTTGCACGGTTTTAATTCTATTAAATTACACAATGTATAGCTGTATGCTTTAGTTTGCCTTTTACAAAAGCGATAAAATCATGCTACGCTCCTTTTCCTACAGTAATAACCTGCAACAATGTTATTTATGCTTTTTAATTTTATTTTTCGGAGTTTATTGTGTTTATTTAGCATTTTTTTCCTCTGATTAATTAAATATACTTTCTTTTTGTTTGTTTAGGAGCTAAATAATTTACTAAATAAAAATTCGTTGTAAATTTGAATCAATTTTTATTTTATTTTTTTGCACCTTTATTATGTGGCTCAGTGGTTTGCACTGTCGCCTCACAGCAAGAAGGTCGCTATTTCAAGTGCCAGCAGGGCCAGTTGGCATTTCTACTATATGTGGAGTTCGCATTTCTACTATATGTGGAGTTCGCATTTCTTTTATATGTGGAGTTTGCATGTTCTCCCCGTGTTGGTGTGGGTTTCCTCTGGGTGCTCCGTTTTCCCCCACAGTCCAAAGACATGAGCTGCGTCCCAAATGACACACTGTACACTATGCACTTATGGACTATGTACTTATTTTTTTACTGTGCAGAAGTTCAAACCGTTTCCCTGATGACGTTTGATGGTTACCAAATTAGTGAAATAAATGACCAAAATACCAAATAATACCTGGCATGAGCATAACTGCATTCACCACCACCAGCTATAATCCCTCTCGTAGGAGAAATTTGCTTTCACAGCCCAAAATAAATAAAGTTATCCAACATGTGCGCTCGATAGCTCCATCCCTTCCATTACATGCGCAAAGCTGCGGTCGTTGAGTGCGTGAAGTGTCCATCATAACACACATCATTTTACCGGTGGAATGAGTGCATCATCCGGGTAATTCAAGTGCACTTATTATTTTTACAGTGTGAACGCAGTACTTAAACTATTTATACTACATAATGGCGTAGAATAGTGCATAAGTATGCAATTTGGGACGCACCTATGGGCTACAAGTGAACTGAATAAGCTAAATTGGTCGTTGTGTATGTGTGTGAATGAGTGTGTATAGGTGTTTCCCAGTATTGAGTTGGGGCTGTATAAAAAATATGCTGGAATAGCCGGCGGTTCATCAGCCGCCACTGTGGCGACCTCTAAAACAGAGACTAAGCCTATCCATAATGAATAATGGCAATTCGATTTTTTTCCCCCCTCCAATAGTTTATATTAAAAAACAGCCAAAGACCTATAGATGCCACCTGCTGGAAGAGCGTGGATTAGCATTTTTTTAATCAAATGTCCGCTGTTTTAATTTGGTGCAGGTATGTTTTTATTTCACACCAGATTGCTTTGACTTTATACAATCCAATCTATTTTAAATCACTCTCTGCCTATACTAATGTATGTTTTTGTAGATCATGATGAAAGTGCAATTGTTCCCTCTAATTGTCTAATTGTTCCCGCAATTGTTTTAAATCACTTCAGATATTTTAGCTTTTTGTAGAGCAGATAAACAATCTGTCACATACCTAATTTGTAAAATAAATTGGAAATTGCTATTAGAATCAGCTAATTTGCTACTAAAGAAAATTTCAGTCGGCCACGTAAAGTCAAGATTTGTACTGCACTAATATCTTTATAGATGAATGTGTTGAGGTATTCTAGATGAGAGTCTAAAGTTTCATCAGTTTAGCCCCACATGCAACAGTTCTTCTCATGTGGTCTAATTATTGTTTCTTATTTCTCTTTCTTATGAGATGAGTTGATAAAACAAGACTCTTTAGTTGTGCTTTCTTTCAGTCATCATTTAATAGATCTGCTATAAGTTAAAATGTCACTAATGCTATAGCGGTTAACACCTAAAGTGCCAGTGAGGTCTTAAAATATATGGATCGAGTCATAAAAAGGTCTTAAGAGGTATTGAGTTAACTCCATGAGTCTTGTAAATAACCTAAAGTTGCACTTAAAGCCATAACTCACCTAAAAATGGAAATGTATCCACTAATTACTCAGCCTCAAGTGCTTTCAAAGATTTTCTTTAGTAGAAAGAAGAACAAATCCTATGTAAGTCAGTGGTTTTAGCTTTTTTTTAAATTTTACTCTCATGTTAAAGCATATTTAAAAAGAGATATTTTAGACATCAGTCCCTCGTATAGGACAATCTGTCCTTGCTGTTTGAAAAGAACACACAGTGCTCAAAATTTGTACTAATAAACCCCTACAATATTTTTTTGAACAGAAGAAAGAAACTGATTTGTGACAAGTGGAGGATGAGTACAGCCGCTGGCCGGTACGGGCTCTATGAGTTTTTTGGGGGGTGAGGGAGTGGGGTGACTGGTGGGGGGTGTTGGGGCATATGGGGTATTGTGTACAGTAAAAAAAAAAAAGGTGGGGGGGAGTGGGTGTTGTGGATTGGGTGCCGCAGATAATGGGATGGGGTGTTATGGACGAAAGGGAAGAGTGGGAGGGGGGTGGTTGGTTTTGATTTGGTGTCGCGGACGAATGCGAAGGGGGTGGGAGGGTGTCGCTGATGAGTGTGAACCCAGAAGTATAACACAAGAATATAGATTTAATTAATACTAAAATAAAAATTTAATTGACACTAAAATATAAATTATATATATATATATA
>CAIGQQ010014605.1:0-10622 GCA_903798035.1 Danio albolineatus
GAGCACCCGGAGGAAACCCACGCAACCACGGGGAGAACATGCAAACTCCACACAGAAATGCCAACTGACCCAGCCGGGGCTCGAACCAGCGACCTTCTTGCTGTGAGGCGAACGTGCTACTCACTACGCCACCGTGGTGCCCTAAATAACAAAATAGTGCAAGGTAAAAAGTAACATAGGCTGCGATATCTGCTACCAGATTTATTTTTAGTTGTCAGACACCCACATGAAATATACCCAGCATGCCAAATACGCTTTATTGTCAATCATCAGCTAAGTGTGAACTCTTGAAGTTGCCCATAGTGTTTGAGTGTGTGTAAATGCAAGAGTGTATGGGTGTTTCTTAGCACTGGGTTGCAGCTAGAAGGGCATCTGCTGCATAAAGTAGTTGGCAGTTCATTCCGCTGTGGCGACCCCTGATAAACAAAGGAACTAAGCTGAAGGAAAATAAATGAATGATGTAAATATGCACAAACAGCAAAAATCAGAAGACCTTTTATAACTTCACACACATTCAAGCGTGTCTGACTGCAAAAATCGTTGACAAAGACATTCACATAACACTGACTTGCACCATTGGATCGACCTAAAATACTTCAAAGTCTTTCTAAATTAATATTTTATTCAGCTTTAATTGAAACTTAGTTAGGGTTAGTTCTCTTTAAAAATAAAATTCTTTAATTACTCTTCCTTAATACGTTTTAAATCCCTTGAGACCTTCGTTTATTCATTCATTTTTCTTCGGATTTGTCTCTTTTTCAGAGGTGGCCACAGTGGAATGAACTGCCAACTATTCCAGCATTTGTTTGGATGCCCTTCCAGCTGCAACCCAGTACGGGGAAACATCCATACAGACTCATTCACACACAGTCATCCACTATGGACAATTTAGTTTATTAAATTAACCTACAGCGCATGTCTTTGGACTGTGGGGGAAACTGGCCCAGCCAGGACTTGAAACGGTGACCTTCTTGCTGTGAGGCGACAGTGCTAACCACTAAGCCACGTGCACAAAGTGTTCTTGGAGCTTCGTATGATTACAGTTGAACCACTGAAGTCATGTGTTTCTCAAACCATTGGTGTCTATAGAGGCTCAAAGAGCTCCAGGATTTCTTCTAAAATATCTTAATTTGTGTTCTGAAGGGGAACGAATTTCTCGGGAGGATTAAAACAACATGAGGGTGAGTAATTAATAACATAATTGTCTTTTTTGTGTGATCTAACCCTTTAATTTGTTACAGTTTAAATGAAACAGCTGAAAAATCCAAAGTAAACTGATCCAGTGGTGCACTTTTCTTACAGTGCAAGAATATAACGTTTTTCTGCTGTTATCTGCTTTGCTCTGAGCTCATGTTTTTCAGATCATTATTATTATTATTTTTTTTTCAGATTGGGTATGTTTCTACTCCAAAGGGACCAATTAAGAGCACGGCTGGCGATATTTTACTGGCCACAGCAGCTCAATCGCATGTGTACAAGCTTTAATGCATGTGCACAGAGCGCAATCAGTATGTGCTACATGACTCAGTGCCTCTAAATCATCCAGTATGTGTGCGTGAGTGTGATTCTTCTCTGTCAGCTGCAATGCAGGTTGCAGTCAAGGTTCCTTGCGGAGGTACAGGCGATGCACATTATTCACCCGGTCCATAATAAATAAATCCTTTAACAGGTCTCTGTTTCGGCGTGATGCATTTCCCCCTTTCCCATTTTACTTCATTACGTTCTATTTCCACCTAGTGTTAATCTGCATTTTCGGTGATCCGATCAGAAGCTGTCAGCCAAGGCGCATTATAATTTCCACCTGGTATTAATATTAAACTGACTGCTTCTGGAAGTGGTTGAAGGTTGACAAGCTTAAAACCTTTTAGAACGTGTTTATATTTGTATTTAGCATAGTCCACTTAGGATTTCTCAGTTGTAAAGAAATCTCAGTGGCATTTTGTTTTGAGGTATACGTCTACTAATAAACTGATAACTACGGCTTGTGGCTTAATAAACTCATAATTTGCTGTTTCATAATACAGTACAGTCAGGGTTCATACACATTTTTACTACTAAAAATCCATGACTCTTCCAAGACTTTTCAAGAACTTTCAACTGCATTTTCATGACGTAATGTTTACATATATATGTGGTAAATAATAAGAAAAACAATGACGTTCAAATTTATTACAGCATATCATAGACCACGCAACAATCTACTTTGTTTAAATTAGTTTTTATATCCATGTAAAATCTATTTATTAATGCTCACACAGCACTAACAATGTGAGAACAAGTTTTTGGCCAAGGACAGAAAAGAAGTAGACAACTAACCTATATTCAAGTGTGGCAGCACAATATATCGTTTCAGCATCGATATTGCAATGTGTGCATCAGCAATAGTCCCATCACAGGATATGTAATGTCATTATAATATGAGACATAAGTACTTTCATCACCACGATGATTTCTTGTTGTCAGACATTTTGGTCAGCATTTAAAAGAAAGTAAAACCACTTCAGCTGAAATTGTTGACTATCGTATTTGATATTCACTGTCAATTTCAGTCATTTTTGGCTGTTGAAGCAACACGGTCAGGTGGTGTAACTGATTTGTGTCAATTGGTGTAACCAGTATATTTTATAAAAATATAATTATATACATGGAGATAATGTGAAATACAATTTAAAACACTTACTTTAGTGTAATAAAGTGTTTTTTAACAATTTGTACATAATTTGTCAAAGATTATTTAGATATCAAATTTGTTTTTTAGCACGTGTCCGGCCAAATATTGCAAAAAGTCATTAAAATGTACATTTAGACATAACGCAAATAAAATAAATGTTAGTATGAGATTTGAAAATTAATTCTTTATTTCTGTGAGTACACTTGCAGATCTTCTAGGAGGAGTAAAATATTTAATATTTCCAATGTTTTGATAGTTACACCATTTGACATTTTTACGTACATTCAGGCTTAACATTTGTAAAAAAAAATGGTGCAAATATTAGTTTTAATTACATGAAATCAACATGAACACAATCTGTGCATTTTAAAATACATGATGGATGCTTTTAATCATCTTTTTAAAATATTTTTAAATTTCTCATCTTGCCGCACCTTATTTGTCACTGACCCATATATGGTAAATAATAAGAAAAACAGTGACGTTCAAATTTATTACAGCATATCATAGACCACGCAACAATATACTTTGTTTAAATTAGTTTTTATATCCATGTAAAATCTATTTGATAATGCTCACACAGCACTAACAATGTGAGAGCAAGTTTTTGGCCAAGGAAAGAAAAGAAGTAGACAACTAACCTATATTCAAGTGTGGCAGCAAAATATATCGTTTCAGCATCGATATTGCAATGTGTGCATCAGCAATAGTTCCATCACAGGATATGTAATGTTGGGATTATAGTTTAATATAGAGTTTAATCTATTGGAGTAAACGTTTATCATCTGCATGCTTTTTAAAAAAAAAAGATAGTTTACCCCAAAAAATAAAATTTTCATGACACCCTTCGCTTGTTTTAAACATTTGGGTTTTCTTTAAGTGAACACAAAAAGAATATAACTTAATAACTTCTATAATATTGAAACAAGGGAAGTGTGAGTAAATGGACAGCACATTTTAATCTTTGAGTAAACTGTCCCTTTAAGGCCTCTGACTGTGTGAATATTTCAATATTTCAAATTTTAAAACATCCGGCCACAATTTTTTTTTTATAACTTTAATAAAGATTAAACAATATACAATGAAGACTATGCAGTGTTGATTATTCAATATCTGTAACTGAATAGTGAATACCTGAAAACTATAATTCACTTTTATCTTTATCTATGTTTTGATTTATTTTATATCTATTTGTAATTTATTTGTTATATATTGTTCGAGATTCACTCCTCTACAAAATCCCCCCAATCAATCCAAATAACCTGTTAAATCATCTGGTGAAATTGTATTAACCTCGCAGAAATGCAAAATATTGTAATGTCAGATTTTCCAATATTACACAGCCCTAATTCATGTATACAGATATTTGTTAAGCTAAATGTTAAAACTCCATGACTTTTCCAGGTTTTTCCATGACCGTATGAACCTTGTACAATTACCTTGTAAAAACTATTAATTAACATTTTCCGTATTTAGTGACCACAAGTGTTTTTCGTTTATTTACGGTTGTGAATTGCATTATGATTGCAAAATTCAACTCTACAGTTTATCAAAGTGACTTTTATTGACATTTTAGTAGTTTAAAAATAATATAAATGACATATAATAGACAAATACATCTGTAAAATGACAGAAAATGTGGTGGCAGCTTATTACAATTTTTTGTACTTTGTTTTAAACATGAATCACAAAATATGAAAAACTGCTAATGTGCGCATATTTTTTTTTTTACAGTGTAGTTATTAAAGTAGTAGTTGAGATAAGGTGTTGCATAGGATTAGGGATGTAGAATCAGATTGTGCAGAATATGTACTTCATGAGTACTATTAAACATCTAATATATTAATAATAGACATGTAGTAAGCCTTAAGTTGATAGTGAGAATTGTTAATTAAACTAAAGCGTTACTGTTACAGGAGTCTTTATTGTTCAGATAGTCAATGAAATTTCACTTTCTATCACCAATTGACCGCTTTTCCCCTCCAATGATGAGATGTCTAAGTTTCCCCACAATTGATGAGGTTTTACAGCAATCCGTTTTAGGTGTATTACAGTAAGAGAAGCTCTAGAGCATGTCCTGAATGAGTTACAGCACTTCTGGGTGTCCAACAGTAGAAATGAAAAAAAAAAACAGATGATTAGAGAAACAGTAAATCAGACCACAAAAATGAGCAATTATAAAACTTCCTTTCAGTATGCTGCCATTTTTATCAGGGCATAATTAACCACTCAATTAATCAAAGACAAACCTTTAAACAAATAAAAAAAGATTTTTTTTGTGTGTTTTTGGTTTGTTTGTTTGTTTTTTCAGGAAACCTATCTGATATGCAAATGGTGATAAAACATGAACCTGTGAATAATTGTTAAAAAGCAGAGGCCATGTTCTTTATTTTTATATATAATTGATAATAATATGTTCAGAGACTCATAGCAGAAAATATTACAAAGTGCATCAAAATTAGGTGAAAATAATCTAGAATGCTAGTGGGGAAAGAATTAAATCATAGAAAAACACCTAATGATTCGGTTTGGCGATGCCTTGGAATTCAATTAACACAAATAAACTGAGCATATGTTCAAAATTGACTACCTACACAGAATATGCTATATGGGCTCATTTTATGGAGGCATTGTAACAGGTCATTTCAAGGCTATACTTTAGTGTAATCGAGTTTGTTTTGGAATGCACTGATGCAAAAGTTGTGTCAAATAAAATTGCTCAGATAAGTACTTAAGTACAGTTGTGGGGTCAAATAAAATTACCCTCTCATTCCCCCTTGCTTACAGAGTTAGTCAGTAGAACGTTGCTTTGTGGGACAATTAAAAGTTTGCAGATATTATGCATTGTCTATTGATACAGTTGAACAATTAATGCTAATTGAACAATTAATTAGTCAACAGATTGTCTAAAGGTGGCAATGCAACCTTATTCAAGACCATCAAGCAGGCCTGAGATTAGTACAATATGTCTGATCTTTCTAATTGGTCTGAACTCATACTGTACAGTACAGTATATGCGTCATGATGCAATCTTCCCTCAGGAGGCATATAATTGGCCTGTGTAAATGGATCTGAATATAGTCTCTCTGTGTGGGTTTGCTTTATACACACTGTGTCACTTCTAAAAGCCAAAGCTGTTATAGCAAGGCATTTGACCAGATATTTATATTGCATAATGCATTGATGCTTTTGACAGATGCTTTTATTCCAAGCAACTTAAAGTGCATTCAAGGTGTCCTTTTTTATCAGCTCGTGCAATTCCTTGGGATCGAATGAATGACCCTAGTAATCCTAAGCCCTGTTTCCACCTCATTGAAGCATGCTTTGTCAAAAATCAAATTGCTATTAGTCTAAAAAACACTGATTTCCCTTTTCATTTACACTTTATTTCAATGTTCCTTTTTAAACATTGTAAAAGCAAATTTGAAACTCCATGTCAACTATCTAAAAAGTATAAGTAGAGAATGAAGGTAATGTTACAGTAGGTTAGGGTTATAAATTGACAAGTACTAGAGAGTTATTATGGACAATAAAACTGCCTCTCGAGCAACCATCAAAACTAAAGTGTAAGAAGATATCACAGTCTACAGATTGGCCATTTTACAGATGTTTTCAGCCAAAAACAGGAAAATTTTCATGCGTTGAAAACACATCATTTTGAAAACAGCTTTAAAGCGCAGGATTTTGAAAATGTCACTGCAAAAACGGGAAATTTTCATGCATTTTGGTGACTGAAAGCATCCTTTTGAAAATCCCACTGTTACTGTTTCAGTATAAACTCCTAAAACAGGAATCTTTGAAATTACATTAAAACATGCATCAAAAACCGTATGAAAAATGCTAATTGATTTGATGTCACTTTACTACCTTGATATCAAAACATCAAATTGACATCTAACTGGCATCCAAAATTGAATCATTACAATTAAATAATTAATAGACTTTTGACATCAAGGTTGTTGACAAGCATTGTAGGGATACAAAATCCAATGTAAATTTGTCATTTGAAATTTAAGCTTTCAGATAAATACAATTATTATATTCTAATACTTTTTATGTCATTATTTTGGTGGTCAAAAGGACATAAAATGTGTGGATGTCAAATAGAAGTCAAGGTTTTGACATTAGCATTTTTGACATGTTTCTGACAAGTCAATCAAGGTGAATCAAGGTGCCCACTGGGAAAATAAACATGCCAACTACTGGCTTGGCATATGTAATGCAGCACTTTTAGCAATTTTTATGGATATGTGCAGACCAGTGGTTCCCAAAGTGAAGGTCGGGACCCCTTGGGGGTCGTTTGGTGATTTCCAAAGGTCAATAAAATTATTATTAAACTATTAGAATTACCATTTCTTTCAACCATACACAACCCAGAGAAGATACATTTTTTTTTTGTTTTTTAATAGTAAAAAACATCATGCAAATGAAAAGCCTTCAGCCTTTCAATTATTTTTGTCATAGGATTGGGGTGTTTACATTAGATTAGAGTCATCTGCAGCAGATTTTATAGCACCAGGTTAAACTTTATGACACCTTTATGGCAATCAAATACATAAATAAATACAGGAAACAACTGAACATTGAGGTTGATCTATGATTGGTGGTCTCCAAAACTAAACCAAGAATAGACTTGGCCACCAGTCTCCTTAGGTGAGGTTAATATTAAATTAAACAAATTAATAAATGACTATAAAAATGATATGGTTGTTAGACAGTTGCACTTTTTTTGTTGTCAATATACTCGTGTTTATAAAGGCCTTTTGTTGTGTGTGCAATGTTTGTATATTTATAACCACCTCTAAAGAATTTGGGGGCCACTGGCATTGTTATTTTAGGGTTTGCAGGCTGAAAAGTTTGGGAAGTCCTGGTGTAGACATCAACTTCATCAACTGGTGTAGACATCTACTATTATTGTCACATAAACAGCCTAAAACGCATCAAATGGACACCAGCTGACTGAAACAAGAACATATACAGTAGTACGTTCTGTAGCAGCATGAGAGGATTTATCTTTCCATACCCACACCAGGTGGCAGTATTCTGTCTCATCAGTCCACAAAGGGAAACCAGAACTAGTTCTGCACACATACAAACCATAAACAAAGCAGCATTATTTAACATTTATTTAACAACTTCTTGACACCACAGACGGATTCGCTTGTGCCAATATGTTTGATAATCCATTTAATTCATATACATATTAAAAAAAGCAACAAAATGACAGTCAACTTTTTTGTGTTGCCTCTTGACTTGCATCACTTGCTTGGTTTCACCACTTCAGTTTTTGCTCTTGCACAAAGATTTGGAGCTGAACAGCCAATCAGAGCGATCCCTTTCACTGATGACTAATACCGATACTACATGCTATGTCCCAACCTTAAAGGTCCCCTGAAGTGCTTTGAAATGTGCATATATGAAGTAATCTCAACCAAAACACGAAGAGTGGGTGGGACATAGTGTAGCTCCTCCCCTTTTTAAAAGCAGTCAATAGTGTTTTCACAGCTCTGCTAGTGCGAGCGGTTGAGCTCAAGCACATCAAATAGCAAGTGTTTTAAAAGGGGCGGGGCATGTCAGAAACTTGAGAGCGTTTGATTGGTCAAGAATTGATGAGAAACTGAATATGAGGTGATGTGGGAAAAAAGCGAAAGTGACAAATTGCATGAATTACATATTTATATCGCTTTTATATCTCCTAAATGCGATTCTGGTGCGCACTGGCTGAAAGATATCCTAAAAACTAACAATACTCATACTAACATCTGAACAAAACTTTATTTTAATTTCATGGGATCTTTAAAGGGGACCAAATTGTTTTTTATTATTATTAATATTGTCATCATTTCGCAAAAGCAATATGCCACCGGCTTATACTCATCTGCACACAGGTCCTTCAATCTATCAGATATTCACATGTGAACTTTCTGTGGACTAATCAACAGCAGAGACACATGTAATTATTTGTACTGGTGTATAACAGTTGCTTCCAAATTAATTAAAAAGTTCCCTTGTGTACTATGCCTTTCTCTCTCTCTCTCTGTGTGTGTGTGTGTGTGTGTGTGTGTGTGTGCGCATTTGACCGTGTCCTGCGTGTATTTGTGTGTACGTTAAAAATGTACAATAGCCAGTTTTAGCAAACTCACTCTGCTAAAATTACAGACTAAGGAAATGAAACACAATCCCAGACTGCAGACCAACTGCCTGGGAGAAAAAGAGGAACGGAGGGACAGAAAAACAGACATGAATAGAGGTATGGAGAGGGAATAAAACCATGTTAACCACACTGTTAATAATTTTTGGAAATGACACAGTATTTAACTGTAATATGAACTGGAGGACACTTATGCAGTATGTTACTGTATTTTCGAGTTGCATTGTGAAAATTATTGCATATTTTAAAGTAAACTTATGCAAGCTGTTCAGTAAATACATTTACAACAAGATAAAGGGCACTGTAAATGTAAATAGAGTATTGAACAGCAAAAATCCGTCCCAGGCACTCGAAAAAAGGAAAATATTAAAAAGCCTTTATTCACATGGCTTTACGTCAATGAAGACTTAGCTGAAACACGTAGGTTTCCCTGTTACCCTGATGAAGGCAGTTCTTTGCCGTAACGCAAACAGATTGGCCATGTAAATAAAGGCTTTTTAATATTTTCCACATTTTTCGAGTGCCTTGGACTGATTTTTGCAGTTTTTTCTGATGAATCCTTTACCCAAAGAGTATCGAGATGATAACTAAGCTACCCCTGAGCACTTTTTGGATTTTGTAAATACAGTATTTTTGTTGTAATTGATTTACACTGAGTTACTGGCAAAATGCTACTGTACCATGCTATAAAGGTACTGTAGATTGTACAGGAAATTGTTAACAGTGGGAGGGAAAATGATAATTTTCAGTACAATCCTGTGTTCATAAACATATTTCTTATTAACAAATGATAAAATAGGTATATGGACAGATATGTAGCGAGACAGGTGGATAGACAGACTGATGGAAAGATAAATGGATGGACAGACTGACAACTGGACAGATAGAAAGATAAATGGATTAAAAGATTTATAGATGGATTGACAGTTGGTTAGATGGACAAAGAATAGACAGATAGATGGATAGTTAGTTGAAACATAAACAGGTGGATAGGCAGACCAATAGAAAGACTGGATGGATGAATGGATTAATTGATGGATGGATAGACAGACGGATGGATGGAAGGCAGATAGATGACAGAAGATTGATGGATGGACTGACAGATGGAAGGATGGATGGACCAATGGACAGATGGAAGCCTGATGGATTGACGGACAGACAGAAGGATGAAGGATGGACGGACGGATGAATGACAGATGATGGATGGATGGACAAAAAGAAAAATTAAGGACGGACGGAGAGATTGATGCATAAACGGACAGATGTAAGGATGGAGGACAGATGGATGTCAAAGACGATGGATGGACAGACGGATGCAGGAAGGACAGAGAGACATGGATGTTAGAAGGATGATGGATAGACGGACAGATGAATTGATGACAGAAGGATGTACAGACAAGGATGGAGAACAGATGGATGCATGATAGAAGAATGATGGATGGATGGACAGACAGACGGATGGAGGATGTATGACAGAAGGATGAATGGACAGATGAATGGATGACAGAAGGATGTACTGTACAGACAAGGATGGAGAATGGATGGATGCATGACAGAAGAATGATGGATGATGGATGACAGAAGGATGGAGAATGGACGAATGCATGACAGAAGAATGATGGATGGATGGATCACAGAAGGATGGACAGATGTATGACAGGAGGACGATAGATGGATGGGCAGACAGAAGCATGGAGGATGTATGACAGAAGGATGAAGGATGGGCAGACAGATAAATGGGTGACAGAAGGATGTACAGACAAGGATGGAGAATGGACGGATGCATGACAGAAGAATGAT
>CAIGQQ010014616.1:0-13491 GCA_903798035.1 Danio albolineatus
TTTTTTTTTTTTTTTTCACACTCATTCCTATTTATATGCCTAAAAATTTAAAACACAAAACAATGGGTCTCATCACATTCAAGGAATTACATGAATTATTTAAATAATACAATATATTCTATTCAAAGTCTGAAATGGGGAGTAATATTACTGAATATTATTTGGATCAGTTAACTGATCTATTGTCATATAAATATATTAAATGTTTCACCCCTTCACTGTTGCCTCATTCTCATTGCTAACCAATACCAATTTACAAAATTCCAGTAATAATTGAATAGTGAAATTTGAATATGAAGAAATTGAGGGGTCCCAAGGGGTGCTAGGTTTGAGTGCCCCAGGGCACAAGCCCCACTGTCCCAGTCCGTAATCCAGCTCTGGATACGGGCCGCAGGTTGAATTCATTAACATATGCTTAGGCTATCAGTTGGTGAAAGTGATGCAACTTCCTTGTTATTTTCTCTAAAACTTTCCAGAGAAGGATTTATTTCTCCTACTGTACGTGTAAGTCTTCGACTGGACGGTATCTCATAGCCTATCCTGAGAACTTTAAATCCTCAGAGGAGGTTAGAGGAGAGATGTTGCATTTTATTGCATTCACGTTTTAAAGTAGCAACGGTTGAAATATGTTGTCCAGACGGCTGCAGGGTCAGACGTGATTTATGCACCGGTTTTGGATCAGGATGTTGATTTTTTGAGCTTAATGTTGTGAATGATTTATGTAGAGCAAATGCTAAATCATTTTATAGTAGGTATTCCAAATTAGCCAAAATAGGATGGCAGAGCAGAGCACATGCTTACTAAAAACTCAATTAGCATTTGACTGTGAAAAGTTACCATAAAACCTCCTACCTGCACACAAGCATGTACATACACGTTCCCACATTCACATTCAACCTTGTGGCCCGTATTGCTTCCGCTCACCAAGGTGAACGTGAAATGTACCACATATATAGTGTTTTCAGTAAATATTCATGGAATATGGACGTTGTTGTAAATATGAAGAAGCCATAAGGTCATCTGCATTGTTTCTGTGCTTGTGCATCAGGAAATATGGACAGATTCTACGTAAAACATATGTGATGGAGGACTTGTGATTTGTTTAGTTTCAGGCATTTGCTGACCTTGTTCTGTGAACTGAAAATCTTTATTCTTCAATTCCCTAGCTCAACTTCAAGCTCGCGCTGTTACAAATCTATAAGGAATCTATAAAGAGAAAAGGATCAGAGTGAAAATGTTAAGCGCTGAGTGTTGCTTCGTAGTGTTTTGGCACGTAGTTTGCTCTACAATTTCAAGTATACAACACCAATTGAAAAAAATCAAAGCAATCTGTTGTTTAATGTTGAAAATGAAAGCCAAAAACATATAAGTGCATTAACAAATGACAAAATTTCCATTATAATTATGTCAATTATTAATGTTATCATATAAATATAGGTATTCCACACACAAATTATAGGTATTGTCAAAACTGGCTTGGAAATCTCCTTATTTATTTCCTGGATGTGGTTTTCTTGGATCACTGAAACCCCTGCTCTCACTTAGATTATACATTAAATGCATAATTCAGATGGGTTTGGGCAGAATCCATATGCATATCCACATCTCTCATTGTGCGTATGAGACTATAAGTCTTTCCATAGCAGGCGTGACCTTTGTGCCTCAATCCTTTAGTCTTTAATAGGGACGGGGAAGTGTGACCAAAATACCACAGTGTGCATATATTGCATATATCATTGAATAAAATGATAATAAATAACCAGATTCCATTTATGAATCCAAAGCCTGGTTTATCAGGATAGAGACCCCACAGTTCACGATGTCTTGAAGCATACAGCAAAAAGAAAAAAAGGAACGTGGTCACACTTTAGAATTTGATTCAGTTAGTTAATGTTAGTTAATGTATTCAGTAACATGAACTAAGAATGAACAATACGTTTATTACAGCATTTATTAATCATAGTTTAACATTTACTAATGAATTATAAGAATCCAGAGTTGTTCTTTGTTAAAATTAGTCATTCCATTCTGGGTTTATATGAACGGTCACACTTTATTTTAACGGTCCGTTTGTTGAATTTAAGTTACATTGCATCTATATACCAACTAATTGTCATTAGATTATAAGTAGACTGTTAGGTTGGGGTTAGGGTTCATTGTTTATTCGTGTTAGTTAAATTATCTAACAATATCTCAGGGAACTTTTCTGTAAAGTGTCACCCTTAACATAGTTTGAAATGAATTTCAATTTGTTATTCAAAGCTGAATTTTCAGCATCATTAATCCAGTCTTCGGTGTCACTTGGAAACCATTTAATATTCTGATTTGCTGCTCTAACGTGATGTCACAGATGTGCTATACTGATGATATTGTTTGTAATCTACTAACATCACAGGCAGAAGATTGGTTAAGACGTGCTTTTTTGGGGTGTTAATATATTATAATGGCACCTATACCAGTAAACTGACTACCACAAACCTTAGTAAATCATCTTGGGAGGAGACTAAATAGTCTCCACCCATAAAATTTGCATCTGAATAGGAAACCCTTGCAAATACATATTCAATAAGTCAGCCACTATAAGTCACAATGTCCTATACTATTTTTTTCATTATATGTCAGTAATAAATCCTGCCAATACTTTAACATTTAGAAGACTTTTTTTAATAATATTTATTTAATCCAGAGTTTTATTGTTGGTAATATACATCAAGCCATACAGTACTGTACAATAATCTCTGCCAAAAAAATTCATTACATTATTAATACATTTTAACTCATCTCAATGTATCATCAAATCCCAATCCCGTTTCATGAAAGCAAAGCCTATTAACCGTTCGCTAATATTTTAGCACAGTGCTGTTTTTTTTTAAGCAGCGCTAATGATGTGTCTTTTTTTTGTTGTTTGCATGATTTATTTGAAATTCATGAGGTGTCCAACTGCACAAGTTGACATGTGTCTCCATGGGGATAAATTATTGAGAAGACTTTGGTGTGTGGCAGCTGAAAGTCGAGACTATTAATAATGCAGAGGTCTGTATACAGTTAAAGCGTTATTACTTCTCTCGTAAGCTTTACGTTTTTTGCTTCACTGCATGGTGTCGTTTTTATTATTCGGATATTAGTGAAAAAAAATGAAAAGGCTAGCATCTGGAAATGAAATCCAACAAAATTCTAAATATAATTTTTAAATTTCCTTCTTAACTGCTTGTGTTTCTGGTGGAAGACCATGTCGCTTCTCAATGCGATTACCTCCTTCGGTCATTTGCTTTCTGCGGCATTACTATAAGAGTAAACCATAAACATCAATGCTATCAAGAGATCATTCTGGAAAGTTCTGTCTCCCTAAGCATCTTCTCCTCCCTTCCGTCATGGTCTCAGAAAGCCTTATCATCCAAACTGATTGCAGTGGTGTGTATGAATGTGTGCTTTTCCATTGAGACTGTTGTTGGATTCCTGTGGACAAAAGCGCAGAATTGGATGAGACGTGTACAGCACGGACAGAGGAATCCTCTGATGGCTCTGCCAGGCTTTTCTTCTCTTCTCGGATGTCCTGAGACAATCGTACAGCTGTCTGATGCTCTCCCCGCTCAGTAAGGAAGCGCCACACATCCATCACGCTCAGAGGGCGCCAGCACCGTTCCAACTCTCGCTCAACACTCTTTCTGCGCCTGGAAGAAGGCCAGACGTTTCTCAATCCTGAACGGGATCCTCTCAGCACTGCGAGCTTGCAAGCATCTCCAGTTTTTTTTTGTACGGGTTTATGCATGCCAACGAGCGGCACTGCTATCTAATCTACTCTGGGGTGTTGTGTTTGTCTACAGAACTTGTTTATCTAGCAGAAGCATTTGGGAGGAAGTAGAACAAAGGATGGAGCGAGCAGATGTGTTGCATGGTTTGCATCACCCCACAAATCATCTTCTGGCATGATATAAAAAGAGAACTCAGATTCAGTTGTATGTACCTGACTTAATGTACTACACCTCTTCCAAAAGCTATGATCCTCACTGTCTAAATAGATTTCCTCTAATCAGCTTCAGCAATTTATCAAGAAACTTCACATGATGATACAGTTTTGGATCATTTTACATACAGTAAAAACCTGTAAACGTGTGCAAATTAAGCTGTAAAACACTGCAGTCAAGTCTATTTGCTCTGGAGCAAATAAGAGATGACTGTAAACATTGCCTTTAGATGTTTGCAATCAGAATTATATTTCACAATAGACCAATATACATGCATCCATCAGACTTCTGAATAAGTTGCCACCAGAGAAGTGCTTTCAGTGGGGATGGAGAGGCTGAAATGCCTCTGACGTCCTGGAAGTCCCATCTCCAAAATAACCTAAACACATTTTCAAATGTTATTCAAACAAATAATCTGCATATTTGCAATCTAAACAGCTACCTTCTCATCTGAAAAAGTCTCAAATATACATTTTGAATATGTATCAGCTGCAATTTTTAGCCCTCGATCAAATTGAAGTACCAGAAAGAACTGTTGTAAATGTACCGTATAGGGGTTGTACAATGAAACTGAGATGCTTGGTTTTAGACCACGTTAATTCATTAGCATGGAGCCTCTTTTTGCGGCCAATAAAGCATCAATTTATCCTGGGAAAACCAGATATAAAAACCTGCACAGTGGCCGGAGGAATTTTGAACCATTCTTTTTGCAGTTTAGTGGCCAGGTCACTACGTAATGCTGGTAGAGGAAAATCTTTCCTGCCTTCTCCAAAACAGCTCAAAGTGGCTCAATATTATTTAGATCATGTGACTGTGCAGGCCATGTGAGATGTTCAACTTCACTTTCATGTTTATCATCCACTCTATCACCAGTCTTGCTGTGTGTATTGATCCATTATTATTCTAAAGTATCCACCTTCAGGACGCAATGTTTGCACCACTGCACCATGCAAATGGTCCTCCAGAATGTCAGTGACGCGCTCATCTAGCACAAGTATTGGGCCTAGCGAATACCATGGTTTTTCATCCCAAACCACTGATTCATCCCCATGCTTCACTATGGACATGCAATAGTCTGGTTCGTACACTTCTTTGGAGATTTAACACACCTTAACTGTCCTGGATGTGGGAAAGACAGTGAAGGTAGACTCATCAGAGAACAATATGTTTCACACTGGCCACAGTCCAAGATTTTTGCTGCTGGCACTATTGAAACCAACGATTGGCATTGGCACGAGTGACCAAAGATATGGCTATAGCAGCCTGGCCATGTATATTGATCCAGTGAAGCTCATGACCAACAGTTTTGGTGGAAACTGGAGAGTTGAGGTGCACATTTAATTTTTCAGTGAGTTGGACAGCTGTGGATTCATTCATTCATTCATAAAATCCGGGTCAGCACCCAGACATCCCTTTCAGACAGCTATACCTCTTGTGTCCAGTTACTCCTGTTACTGTAGATGTCGTTCGTCCTTCTTGGTGGTATGCTGACATAAAACTTGATACTGTGGCTCTTGAAAATCTAATAATTAGAAATTAATTACAAATTAGGTATTATTAAGAAAATTATCATTTTCTTTTCAGCTTAGTCCCTTTATTAAACTGGGGTCGCCACAGTGGAATGAACCGCCAACTTTTGTAGCATACTGTATGTTTTACACAGCAGATGCCCTTCCAGCTGCAACCCATCTCTTGGAAACATCCAGACACACTCATTCACACTCATACAATTTAGCCTACCCAATTTACCTATACCACATGTCTTTAGACTTGTGGGGGAAACCGGAGCACCCGGACTAAGCACGCAACCACTGGAAGAACACGCAAACTCTACACAAAAATGCCAACTGATCCAGCCGGGGCTCAAACCAGCGACCTTCTTGCTGTGAGGCAAACGTGCTTCAATTAGATTATATTAAATTCTATATTGTAATAAATTATATAATATTATATTAAATTATGTTCATACCTATATTGCTGCATGTAATTTAACTCCAAATTATTTGTAAAATACACATACATATGTTTTTAGTTTTCCTCATTTCTTTCAATTTGTATTATTTTTTGTTTTAGCTAAGTCATACTTGTAAACCCATTATTTTGGCACAGTTTGTGATTGACAGGTTTAGATTCCAGTTCGATTTTACTCACAAACATTTTGTATATTGCTACAGTATGTCCATTTCTTAATAGATCCACCACTTGTTTATAACTAATGTAAATACCTCAGTTTACTTAAAATACAATAGTTATGTATATGCATTTATTTCTGAACTCATCAACAAAATATTGTAATATGCTGAGCCCAGACGAGCATCTGAAAAGCCAAGTACTACATTGTTCATCAAGCCTGGTTTCAAGAAACACTTCTGCGATCAAACTGACTGCTGCTGTGTGTAAGGGATCTGGGGATGTTTGGTTGTGTTCTCGTCTGCTTTATTTAGGTATTTTCCTTTTGGCTTTCACTTTTAAGTTCTGTTTTGATGTTCTTGTCTTGTTTTTTGTTTGCTAACCCCAAACTGACGGTGTCCAGGTGTGTCTTGTTTTATCATTAGTTTTGGTGTATTTGCACCCCTGTGTTTACCTCTTGTCTTTGTCGAGATTTGTTTGTTTTTACGTGGCTTGTCTGGTGAATTCTTGGAATTATTTGACTTGTTTGTTTTGTGTTTCTTGTCGAGTCCTGAATAAGTGTGGGTTATCTTGTTTCAGTGCAGAAAACACACTAGATGTGAATAAAATGTGACTTAATTTAGCAGTCATGTAGTAATTCTAATAGTTTTATTAACTAGATAATACACTTCTCCCCATAAACCTGTCGATTTTTAGACTTTTTGGCTTTCATAATAGATTTGTTTTAGGTCTAATGTAATCAAATCTTCCAAAATACAGTTTTAGGTGTTTCTTTCATCACTTGTTATCAGTTTGGGTTAGTAGATTTCAATTACAAATAAAATTACAAATAAATATTTTTTCTTTTCTCACACACTGAGACATAAAAGAGACATTTTTATGTGTATACATGTTCATGAACAACGCCTGATTACACATTATTATATTAGTTAATTGTTTTAGTACTTTGTCCCTTTAGCAGTATTTTCTGACTTACCATATGGAGTGATTAAAAATTAATTCACAAAACCCATCCATTTAAAAAAAAAAATTTAACCTGACTTTTGGCCTATATACAAAATAGCACACATTTAATTAAATAGCATCAAGTTTGAATATTTATTTATATATTTATTTATATAATATGTATGTATGTATGTATGTATGTATGTATGTATGTATTTATTAGTTTGTTTATTAAGCTGTGAAGTATGATGATTTTTTTGTATCGTTTCATTATGTTTTTTTAATAAAAGATATAATAATAATGATAATAATAATAATAATAATAATAATAATAATAATAATAATAATATTCATGGCACCACGGTGGGGTAGTGGGTAGCACGATCGCCTCACAGCAAGAAGGTCGCTGGTTTGAGCCTGGGCTGGGTCAGTTAACATTTCTGTGTGGAGTTTGCATGTTCCCCTTCGGGAGGGGGAACTTCAATGCTATGTGGAAAAATTCCACTATGGGGATTTCGTTCAGAAAGCCAATCATCTGAAAGAGTATGTAAACGGGCCAATGAAATGCCAATGAGTTGGCAGCTTCAGCTTGCGCAGCTGATGCTCGTTGCAATCAATTTGGCAATAAAAGCACAGCGATAGCAGAGCTGAGTATCCATTTTCGCTTCAGAGTCTTTCACGAAGCTTCTGAGAGAGTCATGAGGGTTCCTCCAGCTGTATTACAGAGAGAGAGTGAACGAGAGCGGTCTCCCGGTCCAGAGTGTGTGACACACAGCGGCAGATGGTCGAGCTGGGCTTCTCCCTTGCCTGGCGTTCTTTGGGTCCGGTCCTCCAGAGCGGTATGTATTGTTGCATCCTAAAAGAGCAACACGGTCGTGCAGCACGTCTTTTTCAAGACGGCGCTCCGACTGTGCGTTTCTGGATGCGGTGGTTTCCTGTCCTCGGATGATGGGCACGAGCACTGCGTTTCATGTCTGGGGGTCCAGCATGTTAATGCGGTGCTCGCGGACAGTGCATGCCATCACTGCGGTGGCGTGTCTGTTGCGCAGTTAAGATCGCGGCTCGCTCTTGCAAAAGGGCCACCCACCCCAGTTGTCCCCCGCTCCGCGGTGGGCACTCGGGCAGATCTGAGGGTTACAGTGGGAGAAAATCCGCCGCCCTCGGGCCTGTGGACCTCTCGCTCCTCCACGCGCTCCATCCAAGCTTTGAGTAAGAGAAGCGATGCATCCTGGGATGGCCGCCCTCTCACTTAATGACACCGAGGCTCAGATGTCCACCGCTGCATCGGAGGTGGGTTATCCTTGTCTGATGAAGGATGCGAACCGCGCTCCCTCCCTCCGGGGTAGCGAGCGCGGCGTCGGATCTAGAAACAGGCAGGATAATCGTGCTTTCCTGGGCTGTTTCGGCCGTGGGCCTGGAGATGGTTTATCCCCCAGCCCCACGACCGGACCGACTAGATGGGTGTATGTGGAGGATTAAAAAGGCAAGACCTTCTGGCCTCCCATCCCTTTCTTCCCGGACGTGCGCAGTGGGCTCATGCAGTTTAGAGGGCATCTTTCTCTGCCCGTTCTGCGTGCGCCTCCACCTCACCACCCTGGATGGTGGAGCAGCCAGGGAGTACGAGTTGATTCCCCAGATTGAGAGTGCCATTGCGGCCGCGTGGTGCCTCTTTCTGCTGAAGTCAGCCTCGTCTCTCGTCCAAGGCGTGATGGTTTTCTGCCTCCCTCGGAGCCAGAGCCCTCACAGCCGCGGGCCAGGCTGCTTCCACCTTGCACGCTAGGGGATATGCGCACGCGCTGACCCAGCTGCACGAGGGTGGTTCCGACCCGGGCTCGTTAGAGCCCCGCACCGCACCCGACTGAGCTCCACGGATCTCTAGTCCGCTGCGTGTGCCCTGGGAAGGACGATGGCCACATTAGTGGTCCAGGAGCGCCACCTTAGGCTAAACCTGGCAAAAGGTATGCACGGAGTTGACAAAGTTTGCTTTCTTGACTTCCCCATATCCCAGGCTGGCCTGTTCGGCGACACCGTCTGAATTCACCCAGGAATTCAAGGCGGTGAGAGAGCAGTCAGATGAGGTCATCTATCGGCGGGTATGTAAGACCGCTCGGCCATCCGAGCTTTCCACATCTGCGGCTCCTCGCCGAGGGCGGCCGCCTGCGAGTGCTGCCCCGCCCCGTCTATGCCTCCGGTGAAGCGGCAGCGTTGAGCACCTCGTAATCAGGCCGCCCGCCCCGCCCAGGGCGCCGTTAAGGCCGGTAACGGACCACGAAGCGTCCCTGAGACGGGTCATCTGGAGAAGAGGGAAGCTGCTCTTTCCCCGGTGGAGGGCCGGGCTCAATGAAGGAGCACTTTTCCACTTCCTCGGATGTGACAGCTCGAACTCTGCCAGTCCGGGACGCTATGCCTTCTGGCTCGCAGAGTCGGTGCATTTCGCCAGTGGCTCATGAGCTGTGGGAGGACGGGCTCCTTTCTCCCACTCCTCCAGCCCCCTCCCGGAGTATAGGAGCGAGGTGGGAGTGAATCTCTTGCCTCCAGCTCTTCCGCGGGACCCCAGCGCTTCCCGGATCAGCGCTCCCACTCCGCGCTGCCCCACTGCAGGTACGTCAGCGATTGTTGCGATGCAGCCATTAGCGGGGGCTCTGCCTGCCTGGTTAGCGCGGGCCAGCCCTTCGCGGTGGCTCATACGCACAATCAGACTCGGCTATGCGATCCAATTCGCGAGACGGCCTCCCAAGCTCACGGGTATGTATTTCACCGGGGTCAGCCCCTGTTCGCCCCTGTCTTGCGAGAGGAGATTGCTGTCCTCCTGGCGAAGGATGCAATAGAGCCGGTCCCTCCAGCCGAGATGGAGAGCGGGTTTTACAGCCCGTACTTCATCGTGCCAAAAAAGAAAGGTGGGTTATAGCCAATCCTAGATCTGCGCATTTGAATTGTGTCTTCACAGGCTTCCATTCAAGATGCTCACGCAGAGGCGCATCCTCCGGTGCGTTCGTCCTCAGGATTGGTTTGAAGCGATAGACCTGAAGGACGCGTACTTTCATGTCTCCATTCTTCCACGCCACCATCAGTTTCTGTGGTTTGCGTTCGAGAGTCGAGCTTGGCAGTACAAGGTCCTCCCCTTCGGGCTCTCCTTGTCTCCGCGGGTCTTCACCAAGCTCGCGGAGGGTGCCCTAGCGCCCCTTTGGCTCGCGGGCATCCGCATACTCAATTTTCTCGCGACTGGCTGATTTTAGCCCACTCGGGGGAGCAGTTGATTATGCACAGGGACAGGGTGCTCCGGCACCTCGACCTATTGGGGTTTCAGGTCAACCGAGAAAAGAGCAAACTCGCCCGCGTGCAGAGGATCTCTTTTCTCGGGTTGGAGCTGGACTCGGTCACCATGACGGCGCGCCTCTCCGGGGAGCGCGCTTGGCTAATGCTGAACTGTCTGAGAGAGTTCGACAGCAAAATAGTGGTCCCCCTGAAATCTTTTCAGAGGCTCCTGGGGCATATGGCATCCGCAGCTGCCTTCGCCGCTCGGATTACTCCATATGAGACCACTTCAGCACTGGCTTCACGATCGAGTCCCCAGACACGCATGGCATGCGGGCACACACCGGGTGACTGTCACTGCGCTGTGTCTCCGCGCCCTCAGCCCTTGGGGCATGTTGTTATCTTAACAGATGCCTCCAGCTCGGGCTGGGGGGCCGTGTGTTGCGGGCATGCAGCAGCGGGCCTGTGGGTAGGTATCCAGCTGCATTGGCACATCAATCGCCTAGAGCTGCTGGCAGTGTTTCTCGCTCTCCGCCGTTTTTCTCCGGTGCTGGAGCGACAT
Organism: Danio albolineatus; assembly: GCA_903798035.1. Classification (NCBI taxonomy): domain Eukaryota; kingdom Metazoa; phylum Chordata; class Actinopteri; order Cypriniformes; family Danionidae; genus Danio; species Danio albolineatus. Next base: position 10,858 of record CAIGQQ010014616.1, read on the forward strand.
CACGTGCTGGTCAGGACGGACAGCACGGCGGCGGTAGCGTATGCCAACCGTATGGGGGGTATCCACTCTCGCCGCATGTCTCAGCTCGCCCGCCGTCTGCTCCTCTGGAGTCATCCGCGGCTGAAAGCGCTGCGCGCCATTCATATTCCAGGCGAGCTCAACCGTGCGCTCTCACGGCAGCCACTACGTCCAGGAGAATGGAGACTCCACCCCGAGACGGTCCAGCTGATATGGGCGCACTTCGGGGATGCCCAGATTGATCTGTTTGCTTCCTCCGAGAACGCTCATTGCCAGTTGTTTTCTCCCTGCCCGACGGCTTCCTCGGCACGGATGCACTGGCCCACAGCTGGCCTCGGGGTATGCGCAAGTATGCGTTTCCCCCAGTGAGCCTGCTCGCGCAGTTACTGTGCAAGGTCAGGGAGGACGAGGAGCAGGTCTTGCTAGTTGCGCCTCTCTGGCCCAACCGGACCTGGATATCAGAACTCTCCCTCCTCGCGACGGCCCCCCCTGGCAGATCCCCTTGAGAGAGGACCTACTCTCTCAGGGACAGGCACCATCTGGCACCCTCGTCCAGATCTTTGGAACCTCCACGTGTGGTCCTTAGACGCGAGGAAGACTTAGGTAACCTACCGGCTTCGGTGGTTAATACCATCACTTAGGCTAGAGCCCCCCCTACGAGGCGCGCCTACGACCTGAAGTGGAGTCTATTCACTGAGTGGTGCGTCTCTCGCAGAGAAGACCCCCGGAATTGCCAGATCAGCGTTGTGCTTTCTTTTCTTCAGGAGAAGCTGGAGAGCAGGCTGTCGCCCTCCACACTGAAAGTTTACGTGGCTGCCATCTCCGCTCACCATGATGCGTTAGATGGCGGCACCGTGGGAAGGCATAACCTCATCATCCGGTTCCTCAGAGGTGCTAGGCGATTAAATCCGCCCCGCCCCTCTCTCATGCCCTCTTGGGATCTCGCCCTCGTTCTCACGAGTTGCGCGGAGATCTATTCGAACCACTCGAATCAGTATCTTTAAGATTTCTGTCCCTAAAGACAGCTCTGCTGGTCGCGTTGGCATCGATTAAGAGGGTCGGGGACCTGAAGGCATTTTCGGTCAGTGACTCGTGCCTGGAATTCGGGCCGCCTAACTCTCACGTTGTCCTGAGATCACGGCCCGGCTATGTGCCAAGGTTCCTACCACACCGTTTTAAGGATCAGGTAGGGAGCTGCAAGCGCTGCCCACGGAGGAGGCAGACCCAGCCCTTTATCTGCTGTGTCCAGTTCGCGCTTTGTGAACTTACGTGGAACGCACTCAGAGCTTAAATCATCTGACAGCTCTACGTCTGTTATGGTGGTCGACAGAAGGGAAGTGCCGTATCAAAACAGAGGTTGGCCCACTGGATAGTGGATGCCATCTCCCTCGCTTACCAAAGCCAGGGTGAGCCGTGTCCCCCGGGGGTGTGAGCGCACTCCACTCGGAGCATCGCTTCCTCTTGAGCGCGTGCACACGGCGCCTCTCTAACAGACATCTGTAGAGCTGCGGGCTGGGCGACACCTAACACATTTGCAAGATTCTACAATCTGCGAGTGGAGCCGGTTTCCTCAAGGGTATTAGGTAACCTTTGGTGATTGGGGAAACACTCGGTGAGGTGTTGTAACACGCTTGCTGCGCCATTCTCCCTAACACGGAGGTACGTGCGCTTTTTTACTCTGTCAGTAAAGTTCCCCGCTTAGGTGAGCCCTGCAGAGATTCCTCCGAGGCCCCCAGCATCCAACTCAGCGGAGGAGTCAGACGCTGGCCCGTTACGTTGTAGGTCTGCCCGCTGGTCAGCCCGCGTTCTGGGTATAGGTGCCTGCTATGTGTGATCCCCGCTGGCGATCCCATATGCATATTTAGCCACGATGCTGTCCCCCTTCACAGGTAGGACCCGTGTCTTCCCTCACCGCTAACCATCTTATATTCATATGTGTACTCCCCTTTTCAGGGCTAGTCCTTATGTTCTCTTGCCACCAGTCTCCCCACTCAGGCAGCAGGTGGCCTCCGCAGCGTCCTCCCTATCGGGACTGCACGCTTCCCAACGTATTGTCGTATCAATTCCTAGAAATTACTAGATGTCTTGCGACTCCCGAAAAATATATCTAAATCCGTAAATCTTCTGTTGAAGTGGGATAAGTAAGGGCCAGGGAACGCGTTGGAAGACCGCGCCTCCGGTGATGCAGGTGCGCTCACGCTCTACTCAGCCTGGTTAACCTCTCATCGGGGGCGAGGTAAGGTCCGTTTATTGTGGCGTTTTCCATACATTTCCCCATAGTGGAATTTTTCCACATAGCATTGAAGTTCCCCCTCCCGAAGGGGAACGCTCTGGTTACTAAAGTAACCCTCGTTCCCCGAGGGGGGGAACGGAAATGCTATGTTCCGTTGCCACAATGAATGCCCCTTAGCTGTTGGGGTGAAAGTCTCTTCAGCTCAAATGGATACTCAGCTCTGCTATCGCTGTGCTTTTATTGCCAAATTGATTGCAACGAGCATCAGCTGCGCAAGCTGAAGCTGCCAACTCATTGGCATTTCATTGGCCCGTTTACATACTCTTTCAGATGATTGGCTTTCTGAACGAAATCCCCATAGTGGAATTTTTCCACATAGCATT
>CAIGQQ010014619.1:0-16041 GCA_903798035.1 Danio albolineatus
TGATATTTCATAGCTAAATATTTTAAATATTGTGTAAAAACAAGCCCCCTCTGCTTGTATCCATGCACTTTTTCCCAACATAAATGTTCTTTAAGCCTTTGACTGCCTGCTCTACCAATGGTTGACCATGTTTTGAGTTAATGATTGTTTTAAATAATGGTTTATAGACAGCATTGTTGGTTTACAACATAATCTTGTTGCACTTCTACACTTGACTTTGGTTTTATTGTTAAAAACAAAAAACAACAAGCATGTTAAATGAGAATCTGAAACATTTGATGGCAAACTTTAAAAATACAGACGATTTAGTATTCAGAAATGTTTTATTTTCTATATTTTTTTTAATAAATTGCTTTTACAGGCGCCACAGTGGCGTAGTGAGTAGCACGTTCGCCTTACAGCAAGAAGGTCTCTGGTTGGAGCCTCGGCTGGGTCAGTTAGCATTTCTGTGTGGAGTTTGCATGTTCTCCCCGTGGTTGCGTGGGTTTCCTCTGAGTGTTCGGTTTCCCCCACAGTCCAAAGACATGCGGTACAGGAGAATTGGGTAAGCTAAATTGTCCGTAGTGTATGTGTGTGAATGAGTGTGTATGGATGTTTCCCAGAGATGGGTTGCAGCTGGAAGGGCATCCGCTGCGTAAAACAAATGCTGGATAAGTTGGCGGTTCATTCCGCTGTGGCGACCCCGGATTAATGAAGGGACTAAGCCGACAAGAAAATGAATGAATGAATGATTGCTTTTACACTTCATATTTTCAGATTTTTCATAGTATATGTATTAATTCCGGTACTTTTACCATAAACCAAAATATCAACCATTTGGTGGAGGCTGATATTTTTTAAATTATGGGATGTGTTGAAATAAAAACACATTGAGTGTGTTAACTATAGCGACATTGAGTTAAGAAATGCAATCCAAACATTTTTTTCTTGGTGGGGAGGTTAAGGGTTCTAATGTTCAGTCTAGATTTTTAAACTGGAGTCCAGGGACCCACTGGAGAAACAAAGAGTAGTTGCTTGGGAGTTTGCAGAAGTCTACAAAAATAAATAATCATAAATAAACATGTTGTTACAACTAAAATTCAATGACTTTTCCAGGACTTTCAAGTATATTTACTTGACGTAATGTTTCATGTAACGTCTATATATACATGGTAAATAAGAAAACCGATGCATGTTTAAAGTCATTACAGCATATCATAAAACATGACACAGTCTATTTAGCTTAAATGAATCTTTATATCTATGTAAAATGTATTTAGATAATGTTCACACAGCACTGATAATGTGAGAGCGTGTGTTTGGCCATAGACAGAAAAGTAAAGACAACCTATATTTAAATATACAGATGTTTGTTAAACTAATTTTCATGACTTTTCCAAAACTTTGTGGGTTTTTCCTCATTCATTCATTCATTTTCTTGTCGGCTTAGTCCCTTTATTAATCCGGGGTCGCCACAGCAGAATCAACTTATCCAGCATATTTTTTATGCAGCAGATGCCCTTCCAGCTGCAACCCATCTCTGGGAAACATCCATACACTCTCATTCACACTCATACACTACGGACAATTTAGCCTATCCAATTCACCTTTACCACGTCTTTGGACTTGTGGGGGAAACCGGAGCACCCGGGGGAAACCCACGCAACCACGGGGAGAACATGCAAACTCCACACAGAAATGCCAACTGACCCAGCCGAGGCTCGAACCAGCAACCTTCTTGCTGTGAGGCGAACGTGCTACCCACTACGCCACCGTGGCACCCCTGTGGGTTTTTCTGTTTTTCCAAAACTTTTACCAGGCCTGGAAAATGCCATGTCAAAATTCCATGACTTTTCCTGGATTTTCATGACTGTATGAACCCTGAGTAATAATATCGTCAATAATATACTATATTAAATTAATCACCATAATTTTCACAAAACATACACAGAACATTTCAGCTATTTTAAGTTGTGTTTTTAAAAATAAATTGCTCTAACACTTTATATTTTCAGATTTTTCATTGCATATGTATTAATTCCGGCACTTTTACCATAAAACGATACATAAACCAATTGGTAGAGGCTGATATTGTAGAAATTATAGGATGTGTTGAAAAAACAAAATGCATTGAGTGTGTAAACTGTTAACACTACTAAAATTCAATGACGTTTCCTGGAATTTCAAGTAAATGTGCATGAGCTAATCTTTCATGTAATGTAATGTGTGTAGATGGTAAATAATAGGAAAACTGATGCATGTTTAAAGTGATTACAGCATATCAAAAAACATGATACAATCTATTTAGCTTAAATGAATCTTTATATCTATGTAAAATGTATTTAGATGATGTTCACACAGCACTGATAATGTGAGAGCGTGTGTTTGACCATGGACAGAAAAGTAAAGTCAACCTATATTTAAATATACAGATATTTGTTAAACTAATTTCCATGACTTTTCCAAAACTGTGGATTTTTCCAAAACTTTTCCAGGCCTGGAAAACACCAAGCCAAAATTCCACAACTTTTCCAGGTTTTTCATGACCGTATGAACCCTGTATATCATTGACAATATAACCTGAGCTAAAAGTTTCGTACTTATTAATCACCATAATTTTTCAGATACAAAACATACAAAACATACTCAATTCTCATCAGACACAGAACATTTCAGCTATTTTAAGTTGTTTTTAAATAAATTGCTCTAACACGTCACATTTTCAGATTTTTCGTAGTATATCTATTAATTCTGGTACTTTTACCATAAATTGACATATCTACCATTTGGTGGAGGCTGATATTTTTTAAATTATGGGATGTGTTGAAATTAAACACATTGAGTGTGTTAACTAGCAACATTAGGATTTAAGAAATGCAATCCAAAAATGTTTTCTTGGTGGGGCAGGTTAAGGGCTGTAGGGTCCAGGGACCCACCAGAGAAGCAAAGAGTAGTTGCTTGGGAGTTTGCAGAAGTCTAAAAATAATAATCAGGGTTCATTCATGTTTTTACAACTAAAATTCAATGACTTTTCCAGGACTTTCAAGTAAATTTACGTGAGCTAATCTTTCATGTAATGTTTACCTGTACATAATAGGAAAACTGATGCATGTTATTACAGCATATCATAAAACATGATACAATCTATTTAGCTTAAATGAATCTTTATATCTATGTAAAATGTATTTAGATGATGTTCACACAGCACTAATAATGTGAGAGCGTGTGTTTGACCATGGACAGAAAAGTAAAGTCAACCTATATTTAAATATACAGATATTTGTTAAACTAATTTCCATGACTTCTCCAAAACTTTGTAGGTTTTTCCAAAACTTTTCCAGGCTTGGAAAACACCAAGCCAAAACTCCATGACTTTTCCAGGTTTTTCATGACCGTATGAACCCTGTATAATAATATTGTTGACAATATAACTTGAGCTAAAAGTTTGGTTCTTTATCATATTAATCACCATAATTTTTCAGATACAAAGCACAAACTATATCCATTTCTCATCAGACACAACATAACATTTCAGCTATTTTCATTCATTCATTTTCTTGTCGGCTTAGTCCCTTTATTAATCAGTGGTCGCCACAGCGGAATGAACCGCCAACTTATCCAGCATTTGTTTTACGCAGCGGATGCCCTTCCAGCTGCAACCCATCTCTGGGAAACTATTTCAGCTATTTTAAGTTTTGTTTTTAAATAAATTGCTCTTACACTTCATATTTTCCATCGTATATGAACTACTTCCAGTACTTTTACCATAATACAATACATAAACCAATTAGTAGAGGCTGATATTTTAGAAATTATGGGATGTGTTGAGAAAAAATGCATTGAGTGTGTTAACTAGTGACATCAGGAGTTAGGAAATGCAATTCAAAATAGTTTTTCTTGGCAGGGCAGGTAAAGGGTTATAATGAATCTTTTTTTTTTTTTTTTTTAAATGAACAAAATGTTTTAAAAATGGTAAAATAAATCTACACAACGTGTCCAGGTCAGTGTCCACAGCAGTAAATACATGCAGCTTTGGAGCACTTTTAAACATGTTGTATATTGTAAAGAAAATAAACTATTATGGTAAATAAGAGTTAAAATTACCTTTTATATATAAAAAATGTAAAATGTTTTTGCGATGGATTGTTGTATGAGTGTTCGCAATACATGAACAAAGCGAAATCAAGACCTACAACCAGTATTTCAGCAAATTTAAGACTTCAAGGTGTAAAAGCCGATTGAGATTTAACATATTAAGAGCTCGCAGACACCCTAAACTCTGGAGAGAGAAGAGCAATTCACTACAATTGTATTTAATGCCATGTCAGCAACCAAGGCTATTTTCATGGCAGGAACATTTCAATAATAGATATACAATTAAAAATCATCAACCAAATGAATACATAAATAAGGTTTAGCGTTGATGCATGACAAAAAAATACTAATATCTTTTCTGGTGTCTCTTTGTTAAAAATGTCCTTAAAAAATGTGGATATCACAAATTTGCTGCAGTGCTACCATTAGAAAAACTGACCCATGACAAACAAAAAATCTGACAGATTTCGGTTAATTTGGTCTCCCGTTTGGGAATACATAAAAGAGCTCTTAAATTAACACAAGATCCTTGTCATTTATTTACAATTTTGTTATGACATCTGCTTAAAGACTACTCTAAAATGGTGTGATTGTCCTTATTTTTTAAATTAATGTCTTTGTTACTTTCCATTTTTAAGACTACACTCTGTAACATATCTATGCATTTTGATGTTAATATTTTGTGAATATGGGCATACGATAATTTTTTTATTTTTTTATTATTTTTTTTTTTAAGTCCTTAAGAGAGTTCATTTCATTAAAAAAAAAAGTCTTCTGGAGTCATTAAAAGCAGGACAGTCCAGTAAAATGTGTTTTATAGTAAGAGGAATTATGCAGTACAAACACAGAGTAGGGTTTTCATCTTGGAGCAAAAAACCGTGGGTTAGTTTTGTATGTCCAATACGACATCTGGTAAAAACCACTTGATCGAATCAGTCTTAAAATGCTCTGTGAGATTTCAAGTTGGACTTCATATATTTGATTATTTTCCCAATGTATCCCATTCCTCTTGGCATAAAATGTAAACATTGATAAAAGCTCTCATCTCTGATGGAGGAATTTGGCATTTGTTCGAGAGAGAAGAGCATGAAGACGCCACACGGTTTCCTTTTACAAAAATTTATTTGCAGGAATGCAAAAAACACTTGTTATGCAGCAGTACTTTAAAACACCATTTTTCATTAAAAATGGCCTGACGGTGATACAGAAATAATTGGAAGTCAGTCATATTCAAAATCCAGTCAATACTTCTTAAAGAGCCAACAACAAAAACAAGAGAGAAACCGAAACATCAACAGAATCCCTTTAAAATCGAATATAAACCCTGTACGAGCACACACACGAGAGAGAGAGAACTAAAGTTACCGATAACATGCCCAAACGATGCATATATCTCAATACCCCGTGGCATTAAATGCGCGGGAAAAGGCAGCTACGGTGTGCCCAGTTCATTGACATCATACGTCCCCCGAGCACGGACTGATCCAAGATCAGCGGCAGGGATGGAGACGAAGCTCAAGTGCGCAAAAATCGATCTCCATCAGCGAGAGGAGAACGAGGAAGCACCGCTAAGATCTCGAACTTACCTTTAAAAAGCCAATTGTGCGCACGAAAAAGGGATGGTGTTGGTTTCACGAAATAAAAACGGATCAGCCGTCAAAAGGAGGCTCTGGAAATAAAATGCTAATTCATTTGGGGGCCGAGGATCCCAAGCTCTTTTTCGTCAGCGAGCGAACGAGCGAGATTAAACCCTCGTCAAGAGCTGAACACGCAGCGCAGGCTTCTTTAGACTCATCACATGAGTGTCATTCACATGCCCAGTCTGACTGTTCAGCATTTGTCTTTGTACAAAAGGACTATATACACTAGGTACATTGGCTCTGATGTTGCCCTTGTGCATAAGTTGAATATAAAAAGCCCTGCTTGCATTAAGTCTCCATATGTACAGTACAGATAGGGCAGTTTCAGCCTCCAGGATGAGGTAGTTAACCAACCCTTTCCAAAAAAATAAAACCACTAAAAACAAACAAAGCGGTTCCCCAAAGGAACCATTTAAACCTGGAATGCCTGGTCACATCACGCCAGGTCGTAACAAACTGAAGATGATGGTAAAAACAACAACACGCAAGACTCAAATACACAAGCTCAACATGATCGTCCTCATGGTAAGCCGCAAAATATACAACAGCATCGAAAACAGAAGCTCCTCCAAACCACTTCAAAACATCTACAAAGTGCAAAATACATGTAACGTTAAGGATAAAACTCCTTTGGGCTACTCCCACCTCCAGAAGTAACTGTAAAAATTGGCATGTCTTTGTTATGCTTTGCTTCGTTTTATCATCAAATCTTACGGAATTTGTTCAAATAAAAATTAAATACAAAAAGATACAAGAAGAAGAGGAGTCCAAACGGGTCTAATTGCGTTGATCTCGGAGGCAGACAGGGAGAGGATTTGCTTCCGTAAGGCAGGAACGGAGAGTTGCGCCGTGGATCGGACCTTACCGTCGCATCCGCAGGCTGCGGCCGGGCCGGCGTGAGATCACTGATCTAGAGTCAGTCTTCACTGGGACATGTCAGGACCAGCCTCCAGCCCCTTGCCCTGCTAGCCAGGTAACAAAAGGAACACAAATTAGAGGAGCGTTAACAATGAATACAACACAGAGGAAATGAAAACACACACACAAAAATAAAGGACGATGTCACAGAAAGAAAGCATTCTCTACGTACACCCTACGAGTTCTGGCATGCACGAGTGAGTGTGTGTATGAAGACTATAGGAATTGGGTGATTTGAAGAGTCGTGATTGGTTACAGAGATATATATATATATATATATACACACACTAGTGTTGTCAAAAGTATCGACCCGCTAACATTTGTGCGTACTTAAACACCGCTGTTCACATGCTCAACAGAAATGACTGTGATTGGCTGCGATGATCATCGATTAATTTTAAATCGTTGTTTCACACAGACGCACAAACACTGGATTGTTTTAAAGTCGTGTATATCAGTCGATCTGTCAGCGGATGGCTTGTACGAAACGCTCCAGTGTTTGTGTATCTGTGTGAAACAGATTAAAAATGATGAATCGATGATCATCGCAGCCAATCACAGTCATTTCTGTTGAGCATGTGAACGGTTAATCTGCACACGTTTGACTTATTAAAAATTCATAACCAAAGTCGATACTTTTGACAACACTACTAGTACTACTACTACACATACACACAGAGGAAAGCAAAAGAGAGTCATGCATGGGAGCTTCCCACCGTTGCTCAAATTTGGGACAAACGTGCAAAAGGGCAAAGAGAGTTAGAGCTTCCAGCGACAACGACGCCTCGTCTGGACGCGCTGCTTTGCGTCAAATTGTGCTTTTCTGTGGCTCTCATCGAGTTTAGCCTCTGTCCTCGTGTGGAGTTTCTCTAACAAAACCCCAGTGAAGCCAAAAACACACTCAGGGGAACCTCCGGAGAGAGGTTTTGCAATGAATCGTAGTAAAGAAAAGCCTCTCGGTCGGAGGAGGTATCGTGTGAAATGGGGAATGCGTGTTTACACAAAAGCTTGAGTGGAGAGAGAGGATGCGGACTTCAGCTTGGTGAGATATATAAATATCAATTTGAAGGCATGCAGAGTGAGGTAGCAGCACATGTCTACAGGCAAACCTTTAGTCCATTTTCCTTCCACAAGGAGCCATAAATTTGTAGGCAATTTGAAGAGAGAATTTGCCGAAACATGAATTTGAAACACAATTTGAGTTTTTGTACACTGGTGCGTGTATGTTTATTCAAGCAGACAAACAGCAAAGAATACAAGCCAAAATGTAAAGCCAAAAATGAGGATCAAAGTCCTTTTTTTTTTCTCTTTTCTTTCTTTAAATGGTTTTCCCCAAAAAAACAAGACAAGCTATTTGATTAGCATTATCTCTCATTACATACAAATAGCAATTTAATAGCTTTTTTTTTTTCTTTATAGAATACAAGTTTAGGAGACAGTGACTTTTTTTTTTCCTTTTCATTTTTTTTTTTTGTTGCTGTTACCTACTTAAGACATGAAGAGCAAAACTTCCTATGAACATACATGGTACTATATAGCCAAATAGACAGGTTGAGCACAAAACTGCAAATTTAAAAATTTCAATCCCGATTTTAAAAAGTAGGAAACGACTTCCAAACAAAACATAAAACAAAAACAGTTCGGCAGAAGCAGGTGGGAGTGACTAATGATCGAGTCCAAGCGGATTCTTAAAATATGTACAAGAAAACCCGCCGGGGGGAGGAGAGAGGCAACCGTTAATGGATTTGAGGGCCAATCAAGTCTCTATAAAAAGGGGGGGTTGTCGAGGGGGGTTCTCTTTCTTTTTTTTTTTTCTTACTGAAAACACAAAAAGCCCTACATATTCTCTACTTCCACTGTTGCCCAAAAGAATCCTGATAAAACTCCTGGTTGTCAGATTTGTAACCATAGTTACCAGAATGATCGCCACCTTGCAAGGGTTGCTGTGCAATGGGTTGCGAGCCCCAGTTCTGATTAATGGTCTGGCGCCGTTTGGAATCTGGCTGGTTGTAGCCATCGGCTTTGCGCTTGCCTCCTACATTTCCACCGCGTCCACCCCGAGCACCACGTACCCCGCGCCCTCTCGGCAGAACACCGCCTCTGGCTCCTCCGCGCATGCCCCTGCTGGCTCCCGGCCCTGCCCCGGCACCTCCGCGCTGCGGGAAGCCTGCTCTGCCCCGTGGAGCGCTGGCCCCTCTGCCACGCGCAGGGGATGTCCCACCTCTAGCACTGCCGCGGCCCCCTCGGCCTCGAGCGGGCGCCTGGAAATCATCGTAGCCGAAGTACGGGTCATCGTAGCCACCCCTGTAGTTATGGTAATCGTAACCATAGTAATCGTAGTAATCTTCATAGCCGTAATAGTCTGGCGGGTAGGAGTAACCGCCCCGGCTGGCACCCCTGCCCCGGCCCCTGGCAGGAGGCGGCATTTGAGGAGGCCCGTAGTAGTAGTAATCGTCATACCTGAGAGAGAACAGCAGCAGATTATATACAGACAGCAAAACACAAGCGGCTCCAAAAAAAAAAATACACAAAAACTGTATAATAGAGCTGTTTGTGCTCATGTTAATTAGGTGATCAGTTCCAACCAATCAGAGTCCTAAATACACACAATAGAGATGCGCGGTTGGCGGTTACAGACGCGGACTCGGCGGATGACGTGACGAAAAATTGTATTTTAATTAAATTCGGGCGGGTGGCGGGTGGTTGTACAGTACAGTGCGTTTAATTTAGGCTATTTATTTATATTTGTCCCTGTGCGCCGATCGGAGACGGAGTTCACTGCTGATATTCTGAGAGCTTTATAGGGTGCTTCTCATTTCTTATTTGTGCATCCTCGTTTCCTTGCTTTCTTTCCTCGTGTCTTAGCTCCACCCCTCCGGGATGCGAGGGAAGGACGCAAGGAAAAGACTCGATGACCAAGGAATCGAATCAAGTGAAAAGACTCGTCCTCGTATCGTTTAACGTCACTTTAAAAGCGTCATCAATTAATGCTGGATTTAACTTGTAGTTAATCCAAATGTGCATGTCTACATTAAAGTCATTCTCTATTCCCTAATAATCAATGAAGAAACATTCATCTAATAATAAAAAGTAATAAGCCATTCAAATAAAGAGCCCAATCAGCAGATGGCAGGCGGGTGCGGTTTTAAAAAAATTGGTCAAAAATGTTGGTGTGGATGGATGAGGAGTTTTGTGATGCAGTTGCGGATGAAATAAAAGCCTATCCGCGCATCTCTAACACACAACACTATAGCGATGCACAAAATTTATATTTTAGAATTTATTACTATTTCTGCAACATCATGACTGAACAACAGCATAAACCTCTATGACAATGAACACCTCAGGGGCTGATAATGTGCTTTATTCAGTGTTAAACGCTGCTAGCGTGAGTCTGAACACTAGTTTACCTTTAAGCAGAAAGTTCACCTTAGATAACTATAAAACATGAATATCAGAACTGAGACTCAATATCAGTCAGTCATCATGCACATTTAGTAATGTTAAAGAGGTTTAATATGTAATATGTAGGGCTGTCCAAAAATTAATCGTGATTAATCACATCCAAAATAAAAGTTTGTTTTGACATGTGTGTGTGTTATATTTATGTATATGTGATAAACACATTCATAGAAGCCAAAACTATATATAAAAAAGTTACATCAAAGTAGTTACATCATATTCAAATGTAAAATTTGTGTCATACACATATATTTTTTTAGATATCTAAATATAAACCAACATTTTATCAAGTATATGCATTTGTGTATTTATATATTCATAATATAAATATAGACAGAGCACACACAAATATTATGTTAAACTTTTATTTTGGATGTGATTAATCATGATTAATTTTTGGACAGCCCTAGTAATATGTATTAAGTGGATTATAAATCTGTCCACTTGTTTGGGTGTGCAGTGCACTATTAAACACTTCTGGATGACGATGGTATTTAAACATTTGTTGCAGTATCCAGTGCAGACAGAAACAGTTTCATTGCTGGAATCTTATCATGTGGTGTAAATAAAGGGATAGTTCACCTAGAACTATCCAACCACAAAAGCAAGAAGAGATGAAGTGTTGCAAACGCACTAAACTCACATTTGTGTCTTCGCTGCTTGACGCTGCGCCTTCCTCTCCTTGCGCTTCTGATCGGGGGGCTTGGCAAACACGATCTCAACACGTTCTCCCTCAAGTTCTTTACCATTCATTTCAGTCAGCGCCTGTGAACATCCACAACGTCAGACACCGCAATCAACCAAGCACGCACTTTCCTCCTCAAACCTTCCAGAGTTTCCATACCTTCACCGCTCCGTCTCTGTCGTTGAAGTGGACGAAGGCGTAGTCTTTCAGTTTCTTCACTCGCTCCAGGTTGCCAAACTGGCCGAAGGCTTTTTCAAGTATTTCCTCAGTGACACTGTTGGCCAGGTTCCTGACAAACAACACTTTCACCTAGGAGTAAATGACATAGTTTTAATTTACATTTTCAGTATGATGTCAGAACCCCGCAAATGGTCAGACTTTGAAAAACACAAACTGTGGATGACCTTGCACTGATAGATTGCTCACCTAAAGAGCAATGCGAGCTAGCAAAATAAACATTGTCAACTTCTACACTGGTTTTGGCATACCTTTGCCATGACCTCTGGGTCGGGATCCTCGATCGGGTCGGCCCACTCCACTGTAACCAGATTGCCCCACACCTTCACCTTCCCGCTCATCAGGCGACGGCGAGCCTGTGCTGCAGTCTTGTGGTCCTCGTACTCCAGAAAGCAGAAGCCCCGGTTCTTTTTCTTATCATCAGGTTGATGGTAAAGGATCACGTCCGTAAGACCCTCTAACAAAACAAATAAACACATCTTAAAGCAATGAAACTAGGGCAATATGACCATTCGCAATAATCACATTGCAGGATATTCACAATGCTGAATCTGTATTATAATTTATCATCTGCATGTGTTCTTGATGTCTATGATTGTAGAATGATTTCAAAAGCACTCAGGCATAGGAAATTGAACCATTTTTGACTTTAACAACGATTAATTTTATTTAATCATTTCCATGATTTAATTACTGTGCTTAAATACTCGGAAATCGATAAAACACTTTAGTTGAAGTGTATTTTTTCTTGATTGTACTTCTAGATGGTTTATTAGATTTTAATCGACACACTCCCACTACTAAATCATCCCAATCAATCTAACATCATAAATAGTGAGATATTAGGTCACAATAATCAATATATGGACGTAAAAATCCCACAACGCATGGAAACGTCCACTATATTTCGTGATGCAATATATAAAAACCAATTCTAGCAACATTTTAGCTGATTGTGCAACATCTCTCTCTATTGGAGGTGTCAGTATAGTTAAAAACACTTTTACCACGCATTTACCATCAATTACTATAGTATATTTCAATGTGGGTGTCTGACAGCTGAAAATAGATCTGCTATCAGATAATCGCAGCCTGTCACTCTTTACCTGCACTTTGTTAACATTTAGGATCTGCGTTTTCACATTCTGATTTCAATATCTGATTATTAAATTTTTAACATCACAATAATTAAATGAAATAATTTTAAGAATAAAATGTGTATTTTTGTAAATGTGCACTTGCATTGTGATTATCTTGTCATTCTGGGATTACATAATGAGTGGTATACAATGACAATATCATTTAAAAATCCCAATATATTTTGGTGCAATATAGCATGACAAAAACAGATATCGTGGCTGGACTAATTTTAGGTCTGCTGGTGAAACTATCCATTTTAAAATATATAGATTGGCAAAATAAAAATATTCCAATCAAATCAGCCCTAAGTGATACCTTGAAAAGAGAGACAAGCATGACGAATGTAGGCAAAGCTCACCTGTGACTTTGGAGAATTCCTCGACAATCTGCTCTTTTGTCTTGCTCTTGGGAATGGAGCCCACAAAGAGTCTGTTGTTGGCCACAGATATACACACACCAATGTGTTTGCCCGGGCGAATTTCATGATTGTTACACTGAGAGAAGAGGAAAAACAAGGATTCAGTGCTGTTACCACCAGTTGATCTTTAAAATGTTTGACTTGAAAAGCAACACTAATACTTTAAGGAGAGCATCAAAGACACAGTCAAGGCATAAATTGCAAACTCATTTACTCACCCTAGTTTAAAACGGTTATTTTGTTTTTTTCAACTATTAAAAACACAATGTTTTGAAGAAAGCTGGAGGTATTATTGACTTTCATAGTATTTGCTTTCCCTACTATGGAAGACAAGGGCTAGAGTTTCTCATTAAGAAAGAAATAGAAAAGTTTGAGGGTGATTAAGTCATTTTTGGGTGAAATACCCCTTTAATTGTACCAATGTAATGATAAAAGCAATTTATTAATGCATTTATGGATGCATGCATGTTTTAATGCCATATCAGCAGCATTTGCTTTATTCATGGCAACACTTGTATCAAGTATTTAATGCAATTTACAATCATAACTGCTTAATATTCATGCATTGAACAAAAACACCAAACAAAAGCACTGATAAAGTCATGGGATTTTTCAATTTCATCAATGATAACTCTATATTTCCTCCACAAGACATCATTTTAACATTTCCCTCAAAATACATACTGAATAAAAACTCGCTCACTTCAAAATCAACAATTAAAACATCTTTAAGAGTCACAATATTCCTACACAAGTTACAAAAAGGTTTCTCTTTTAGTAAATATAAATGTGCAATTCTTTTAATAGTATCTGGATGCAGCCTTTATGATGCAAGTCAAGATTGCAGCACTCAGCGATGCAGTCAGATACGATGTACTCAATGGAGCGAGTGACATCACTGTGAGGGGTAGGGTTAGGTGAGCCCATTAAAAAGCATTGGATGCAGCTCAGATTGCACTGCAAAGTCTGCATCCAGACCCCTCTCAAGTCTTTAGTCAAGTCTAAATAACCATAAAATGTAGATTTATGCAACACGGTACACGGGTTTGTGTGTGTTCCTATTATTCATTACATTCGCTTCACTGAAATATCACCTATATGCAATAAAAAGGGTCTACAGGTTAACCATGTATATAATAACTTGCATTAGATTGCAACTTTAACTTAATTTGATTGCGCTGCAATAATGTGAAAAGCTGCTTTGAACCAATTATTGTATAAAATTACCAGCTTGACAGCCTCCTGTGCAGCCTCTTTAGTGCAGAAAGTGAGAAAAGCGTAGCCCCTGTTCAGGCCACTCAGAGGATCCATCATCAGACGCAGGTCCCAGATTGGCCCTGCCTTCTCAAACTGAGGCACGAGCTCGTCTTCAAACAGGTCCCTCGGGATCTTTCCAACAAAGATCTGCAGGATGGAGGGAGAACGGAGCAGTCAGTGAGCCTTAAAAAGACTGGGGCTGATGCAACCATCTAAACTCAGGTAAAAATATTCAAACGTAAAACAGAGGAAAAACACTTAAAATGGAAACTGTATTTGAGATTGTTCTGGATTAAACTAATAGTAGACGTGTAAATGGTTGCATCTTTGTTCCTTTACATGTACAGTTTACACATGCTGCTTTTCAATTGATAATTACAATTGTAAATTAACGTATTGTTTATGTTTGAGCACATCAGCAGTGTTGGCTATATTTAATGCAACACTGGTAAGTATTCAATATATAATTTATTCATAACTGTTAAACAATTCTAAAATGTACAAAAAATACAAAACACTGATTCAAGTCATACACAATATTTCAATTTGATTAATGATTAACTAAAGTTCATCCAGAGGACACCTTTTAAAACATTTCCAGAATGAAAATGCCATAAAATATAAATTGTACTAAAATGTTAATAAAAATATTCCTACTAGTGATACTCTGATCGATCGGTATCAGCGGATAAGCACATTTTATGACTTAATCAGTACGCACTACTCTGGCCGATCAAATGAACCAATCGAAAGTGTCTATTTATGGGTTTACAAGCAAAGGAAGGTCAGTTAACTTTATGCATTAAATATGCGTTCAAAGCTTCTTTTTTATTATTTTCCTAATTATTTCATCATTTGTAATGTTTCTAAATTGCTTTGTTAGTCACTTTTCTTATCTAATTTGTCTGTCTAATCTATTATTTTCTGTAAAGCTGCTTCTGACCATGATGTGTCCACACTAAATACTTATAAGAAACGTGTTTGAGGGATTATATGCAACATTCTCTTAGGAAAGGAGCGATCTCCACTAAAGTATCATACATGGGAGGGAAAATGTGCTGTAAGCAATGTTAAAGTCATATAAAGCTTGAAGCATCAGAATTGGTACTCCTTATTGGCCAATCACCATGTCCAAGAATTGGTATTTTGTATTTGCTCTAAAAATCCTGATCGGAGCATCCCTGATCCTTTCACAAGTTACAAATAGGATTTTCTCTTTCCTTTTCAATATACATGAGCATCTAAGTATACTTAAGCATACTAATGACCAAATATAACTTGTAGATTTCTCAAAATGTTCACATGTAAATGAGAAATCCAATTAAAAAAAATAAATATTATATGATGACTCAACATTACTGAACAAAGTTTTTAGTTTTCATATTAAAGCCTGTTAAAATAAATTGTTTTACACAATTCAACCCACATTTTAACTTCTGTGGGCTTTTACATCAGCCACAAACAGGCTTTCAGATACAGAATCATATTTATTTAATCCTATGTCAGAAACAATTAGCCATAACCACAGCAAAAACGAAATGCAAAGATAATGTTTTTAACATTAATATGTGGAGAGGCTGTCGTGTCAGATCTTAGCGGTAAACTGTCAGCGTAACAACGTTACTCAAGTACAGTGTACATCAATTCATCATTTAGACAGCCTTTAAAAGACACCCAATCTCGCCCTTAATAATTCTGAGTGGCTCGCAGTCGGGTTGTGAGTTACCTCCGTCCCCACGGTGGGCTGAGCGCCTGTGTAGACGGACTCTGGCGGTGGGCCACCATACTTGCGCTGACCTGTAGTGACATCAAGGGTGTAGCCGGTTCTCTCAAGCAAAATCTGAAACACACGAACAAACCAATGAAACACAGGCTCCTGCTTCACTTAACCCTTGAAATGATGTTTTTATCCACTCTTTTTGGGCTTGATTGAGGTTTAATTTGGCCACAACTTTCTCGATTTGAGCAAGTGGAATGATTTTGGGTGACAAATCTTACCTGAACACATATTCCGGGGGGAAAAAATAATAATTTAACTATACACACTGGGAAAATTGACTACCCTTTCGTTACATTGATGGGTTCAATCATAACCGCATTTTTTGATTGTAAAGCCTGACACCATTTAAATCATGTACCTCGTCCCCACATGAAAAAATTAAGAATGCAATGTGCAATTTTTACTGCTGGTCAAAAAACATATATACATA
>CAIGQQ010014625.1:0-13145 GCA_903798035.1 Danio albolineatus
TTTAAGGTGGCAGACAAGACATGGGCCAGATGTCAAATGTAGTATTTTCCCAGATTTTCAAAGTTGATCTGTGGGCCACGTAAGTTTGGCCTTTTTTGACCCACATTTAAAATATTAAAATATTTTTTCGAGGCGACACGGTGGCGCAGTAGATAGTGCTGTCGCCTTACAGCAAGAAGGTCGCTGGTTCGAGCCTCGGCTGGGTCAGTTGGCATTTCTGTGTGGAGTTTGCATGTTGCTCCCCGTGTTCGCGTGGGTTTTCTTCCGGGTGCTCCGGTTTCCCCCACAGCCCAAAGATATGCGGTACAGGTGAATTGGGTAAAACTAAATTGTCCATAGTGTATGTGTGTGAATGAGAATGTGTGGATGTTTCCCAGAGATGGGTTGCGGCTGGAATGGCATCTGCTGCGTAAAACAAATGCTGTATAAGTTGGTGGTTCATTCCACTGTGGCGAACCAGATTAATAAAGGGACTAAGCCGAAAAGAAAATGAATGGATGAAAACCATATTTAATATCTTAACTAATTTCACTGCTGAAGTAATTGACTCAAAATTGTATATTATGTTTTACCAGCCTGATTTCAAAAGAAAGGTGTAAGTATTTTGCATTTTTGTCAGCTTAGTGGCTAATTTGTGCAAAAATGTACGATTGAAAAGGAGGCATGGCACCCAACCCCACTCCTCCACCCAACCATCATTTGGGGATGAGCAAATCGTATGAATGAGATTATAAAAATTCATACGAATTAGCCACTAAATCAAAAAGTTAGGAATTGCCGTGAGATTGTGTTGGTTTTACTGTAAAACAGTACAACATAAATGCTTTTTGAATTTTTGCATTCCCTGAAATACACTTTTTAATTTTATTTTCTTTCCATCATACTATCAATTGTCTTACACAACAATAATGATAATTTGCACTATAAGCATAGGTTCATTCTGATAAACCTTAGTAAAAAATACTAGAAGCACCAGTGACTCCCCTTCAGTCTAAGCTGACGTTGTCTGACCACATAATGTGCGGTCTCTAGAAATGTACGTGGGTCTACGTTTTCAGAATGAGCCTGTGTTGCAACAACGTCAAATTTACTGTCCTGCCGACACTGCATTAGAAACGCCTCGAACGAGCGTTATTAGTTTTTTGTAATTTGAAGCAAAGATGAATTAAAACATACATAAATACATATAAATATTCATACATTTTTAAAAAAAATCAGAATATTAAAAACTTTTTAGGATTTAAGATTATGATGACCATTACACGCGTCATAACTTGCTTGTGAAAAGGGTCCATATCGTTTAGTTTTCATCATACTGTAGCTCTGCCAATGATTTAATCATAGCTCTGTGATTGATTGGTCAAGATTATTGAGATACTGAAGTTTGAGGTGATGTAAAAAAACATCAATTGTCTTTCAAATACTATCAATTGTCTTACACAACAATAATGAATAATTTGCACTATAAGCATAGGTTCATTCTGAAAAACCTTAGTAAAAAATACTAGAAGCACCAGCGACTCCCCTACAGTCTAAGCTGTTAGGAGAAACAAGAAAACCGCTTTGTAAACACAGATCAAAGAATGGGTTCACTGCCGCCATTACATTACGTCCAGTACTGTAATACAGATACTCCGGGATGCTCGATTTTCAGTTCTAGGCAGCAGACAAACATGTGCAGTTGTTTTTGGAACAGGTAATTATTCCAGCATGAGCCCATGAGCACAATGACACGCATTAACTTTGCATGGCGGCGTGTGGCTCTGGTTGCCTCCATCATTATTCAGCAGAAAGCTGAGAGGGAACCCAATCCAAACTGAACGTGAAGGAGCATCAAACCCAGCCAAGCCTGCGGGACGCGGGACACATGGCCCAGCATCTGCCCTTTGGCCATTGTCCATGCACAGGTGGAATTACACTTGCAGTCATTCAGCCAATGATTTTCCAAAGAGCTAAAATTGGGTGCATGGGGTTCCATGTCATTTATTACGTCCTTTATAAGCTATGTAGGCACGGCTGCACTGTAAGACAAGGCACACTGCGATATGGGTTCAGTAGACAACAAAAAGGTCATGGAGGGTGCAGCTATATGTGAAATAAAATATACAATATAAAGGTATGAATGGCAAATATGTTAGGCCTCAAAGGATACTTATGCGTTTTATAGGCCTGATGATGTAGAAATTATCATTGCTTTCAAACAGGTTTCTCCTTTTCGTCATTAAGTAAGTAAAACAAATACCTCCATCCAAACTCACACAGCTATTAAAACAGCTATAACAGCTGGATAAACAGCTATTTTTAAAAGAATTACAAATCCATCGCCATGAGAATAGAATTAACAAATGCACAAGTTTTGATAATATTTTGCCTAAAAAGATTTAAAATTAAATTAATTTACAGGTTTTTTTTAATGAATGTCATTGATGTAGTCCATTCATTCATTTTCCTTCAGCTTAGTCCCTTTATTCATTACAGGGGTCACCACAGCGGAATGAACTGCCAACTTATTCAGCATATGTTTTACACAGTGAACGCCATTCCAGCTGCAACCCAGTACTGGGTAACATCTATACACACTCATTCAAACACACAACACTCTGGACAATTTAGTTCCACGCCTAACACATGTCTTTGGACTTTTGGGGGAAACCGGAGCACCCAGAGGAATCCCACACGAAAATGAGGAGAACATGCAAACTCCACACAGAAATGGAGAAACCACAGAACTCCACACAGAAACTGACCCAGCTGGGTCGAACCAGTGACTTTCTTGCTGTCAGGTGACAGTTCTAACCACAGAGCCAGTATTTGGCTATTATTAATAAATGAGGTGTCAAGGTGGCGCAGTGGGTGGGTCGCTGGTTCGAGCCTCCACTGGGTCAGTTGACATTTCTGTGTGGAGTTTGCATGTTCTCCCTGTGTTCGTGTGGGTTTCCTCTGGGTGCTACAGTTTTCCCCACAAGTCCAAAAACAACGTATATGTATGTGAATGAGTGTGTATGGATGTTTCCCAGTGATGGGTTGCAGCTGAAAGGTCATTCGCTGCATAAAACATATGCTGGATAAATTGGCGGTTCATGCCGCTGTGGTGACCCCAGATTAAAAAAGGGACTAAGCCGAAAAGAAAATGAATGAATAAATAAATGATTCAGATTTTATTAAATGTTCAACTCATTAGATTTTTTTATATAGAAATCACACTGGTTATGCTGTGCAAATTTAACTCATTATAAAAATCATATAAGAATCGGACTACATTGCAGTACAGTATAGGATTTTGTTTCACTAAAAATATCCAACTCCTTAATGTCATTAGTTTTGGAATCTGACTACAACAGTCACACCTTTATACTCTGTTTGATTTACTTAAAATATCCAACTCATTAAAGTCATTAGTTTTGGAATCTGACTACAACGGTCACACCTTTATACTTTGTTGATTAACTAAAATTATCCAACTTTATTCATTCATTCATTCTGGAATCAGACTGCACTCTTTTCAACATCACTCTGTACGGTTTTCACTTTATAAAAATATGAATTGGACAGCACTGGTTGCGCTGTATAAATGTATGCCTCTATAAAGAACCAGCATGTAAGATTCGTTCCTTTTAGAAGTCTGACTCCATTGGCTGAGCTGCTTTTGAGTCATTTGTTCATTTAGGAATTGATTTACACTGGGATGCGTTTCCCAAACGACAATTTTACTCACAGCTGAACTACACTATGCATCATTTGGGAAATAAACAATGTAGCGACAATAGATCTATAGTCTGACGCATGCTATTTAAGACACAAAACCATTTCAGTTAAGATGCAACACTTCAATAATGATGCTCCTCAATGGGGTGCAGTAACAACACAACTTATTTAGATAAAATCCACTGATTTAACTCAATGATTCTGATTCAAAAACTGATTCATTTGGGAATCAGGCTACCATGCAAAGATGTGAATTAATTATATGCACAATGATGAAATATTGTATAAAATATTTTTGAATAAAGCAGCGATTCCATCCAATTATTCAAAGAGAATGCAGGAACGCAGTCATAACGGGCTTTTGGAGGTGTGAGACCACTCTGGGATCGCAGCCACTCAACACACTTTTGAGAGGTAATATTACCAAACAACTTTGATGACAGACTTTGGCTGAGGCATTTTAGAATGACCAAAAGAATATTTCTGGTGTTATTGTAATGTGTTATCGAATCATTAAGTTTATGCTCATCGTGTTGTTTCCATTAAAGCTCCTGTGAAATGCTATGAAATGTGCATTTCTTATCCAATGTTTGACGTAATGTCAACTGTGAGAGAGGGCAGGTCATAGAGTAGCTCTATGACTAAAAAAAGCCAATAGACCCTTTTCACATATTCGGGTTTTTTCAGTAGCGGAAGTCGTCACAGTTGGGAATACTTAGAGCGCAGTGAATGGAAAATACTACTAAGATTTTTTTTACAATTGAATTTGCTCAAATAATAAAAGAAAACATGTTAAAGACTGTTATAAAGACTTTCAGAAAAAGGAAAAAGATTGTGTGAGACTGATGACGGCAGCCATAGGAGAGAATAACAACAATGTACATAGCGAGCTAACAGGACAAACTGATTGCAGTGGGAAAGTCGTCCACACGGAGGCAGATGGTTAGCTGGTAAGCGCGAAAAGGTACGCAGTCACACCGCCCCATGGCATTCGTTTAAAAAATGAAACGCAGCCATACGTACCTCTGACCACATAATGTGCGATCTCCAGAAACGCACGTGGGACTTCATTTTCAGAATGAGCCTGTGTTGCAACAACGTCAAATTTACTGTCCTGCCCCATAGACACTGCATTAGAAACGCCTCGCACGTGCGATAATTCGTTTTTTGTAATTTGAAGCAAAGATGAATTAAAACATACATAAATACATATAAATATTCATACATTTTTTTAAAAATCAGAATATTAAAAACTTTTAAGGATTTAAGATTATGATGACCATTACACGCGTCATAACACGCTTGTGAAAAGGGTCCACATCGTTTCGTTTTCATCATACTGTAGCTCTGCCAATGATTTAATCATAGCTCTGTGATTAATTGGTTAAGATTATTGAGATACTGAAGTTTGAGGTGATGTAAAAAAAAAAAAGAAACTTTGATCCATTTAGGAGGAAGTGACAAACTGTAAGTTTTATAAGCTTTATATCTTCTAAACAAATTTTCGAATTTTCTTTCTAAATTTTCTTTCTTCTAAATTTTGTCACTGTTTTGTAGCACACTAGCTAACATAAATCCTTAAAACTAACATACTGATAGTAATATCTATTCATTCATTTATTCATTTTCTTGTCGGCTTAGTCCCTTTATTAATCCGGGGTCACCACAGTGGAATGAACCGCGAACTTATCCAGCATTTGTTTTACGCAGCCGCAACCCATCACTGGGAAACATCCACACATTCTCATTCACACTCATACACTACGGACAATTTAGCTTACCCAATTCACCTGTACCGCATATATTTGGACTGTGGGGGAAACCGGAGCACCCGGAGGAAACCCACGCGAACACGGGGAGAAGAAGCAAACTCCACACAGAAATGCCTACTGACTCAGCCGAGGCTCGAACCAGCGACCTTCTTGCTGTGAGGCGACAGCACTACCTACTGCGCCACCGTGTCGCCTAGTAATATCTAAAAAAAAACGTTATTTTTTTTATTTCTTAAGACCTTTAAGCATTTTTTTATGCGACAGTCCAAAGTGCGCATTAAAAAAGTGGATGGAAACACAGCTACCACTCTCACTGAAATGCTTAAACAGAAATATGTGGTGTGTAACTATAAACACCAGCAAAAAGACAGAAAGGATGCACCTTTACACCCTTCACAAGTGAGTGCGTTGTAGTGATACCCCGATGCTTTATCTCCACAGACCACACACAGTTCCTCTCCTTTGCTTTTTCCCGAGTGGCCAGCATGTCTGGACCTTTTACACATAGTCGGAACAACAGGGCAAGAATCATCCAGCTCATTATCAAAACCACCCTCCAACGGTCCTTTCCTCATCTCAAACATGGTGGACGGAGAGTACCATTCCTCCCCACCGTACTGCGAGTAGCAATGCTGACTGGAGTAATATGGTGGTGATGACATGGAGGGCTCCACTGAAGTGTACTGCATGCTGGGATAGCTGGTGAAGGGCATGACCTCCTGGTCCTGTAGCAAGGGACTGTTCTGCTCTGCCAGAATATCTGAGGAGAAGATGGCAGCAGTGAGCGGTGCTTGTCAGTTTACAAGTCAAGGAGATGCAAGGCTCAAGCTCACCTTACTGTTTTAACCCAGCATGGAGTGCTAATAGATCTTATGCCAACACAACAATTAGTGAAACTAAAACACGCTCGGATACTGTTACCTTGCAGAGACATTAAGATCTCCGCTATAGCTCACGAGTAAGTATTATATTCAATCGAGGAACATATCTGACCTCTATCCAAGTAGTAGCAGGAGATTGTGTGAAGTGTACATAATACAGAAGTCGAACACACCCAGAAATAAAAGAAGAATCATTAACCAAAGGCTCTCTGGACTTGCACAATATCACTGTATGAGGGTTGTTTGTTCGGTTTTTTTTTAGTTTTGAGTTGTTATTTGATCATCTGACATTTGTTTTGTTTAGTGTGTGAGTAGTTAAAAAATTGACTTGGAAGCTCTATAATTAAACCTGGCCAGAAATATACTTATTAAAGCAAACTGCAATATTTGATTGCAAAAAAAGATTGTAAAAGTCGCATGATCAGGGTTTTTTTATGATATGGCTGTGTGTTTGGCAATGCATATTCTGTTAAACAGAAAAGAAGATATTTTGAAAAATGTTGGACACCTGTAACGACTGACTTCTATGGTATTTGTTTTTCCTACTATGGACTTACTTATTGTTTTCCAACATTCTTCAAAATATATTTTGTGTTCAACAAAATAAAAATAACAAGTCAATGTTGAGTAAATGACATACTAAATTTTCATTTTTGAGTGAACTATCCCTTAAATGCTTGTAAAACACTTTTCCTTTGAGTAACTAAATGTCTGCAATATACGTAAATCTAAATCTGTCAATATGATTTTTGGAAGGATTTATTGTCAGAGGAAAAGCTTTTTAGTTGCACAACAACTATGTTTTGCAAAATTTTAACTTTTAGAAGATATTGCAAATGTTTTAAGTAAATCTGTAATTGAAAGCAGGCTAATGTATCAGTTGGTAGTCCACCTTGAATATCTGTGCTATTAAATTGAGCATAAAATTGAAATTTGCTCTATATATTTTCTAATATAGATCTTAGGTGTTGACACACCAAGCCAACACAAAGCAATGAAAGTTAATACACTTTAAAAGTGATTAGTTGACTTTAAGGCCCAATCCCAATTCTATTTTGTACCCCTACCCCTTGGCCCTTCCCCTTGGCCCTTACAACCGAGGGTTAAGGGGAAGGGCTTCAAAACTTACCCCTAAGAATTGGGACAGCACTTCAACGCCTGCTCAGTGCACACGTCATCATATGTCATCGCGATCTCTTGCTTCATATGAGATCAGACGATTGTGACTGCTGTAGTTATTCCAGTTGTGTTATTTTTTGGTGTTTATCTTCAGGAAATCACTGAAGGCGTATATTATGTTATCATAACGATCTAATGTGGCGATAAGATCGTTTTTTTTTTTTTCAAAAAGCATGACGGTAAAACACGAGCGCGGTTATGAATATATTAAAACGTGTTTGTTTGTCGTAAAAGTTCGTAATAATGACAAAAAATACTAATTTGTGGATCTCCTTACTTCCGGGTTCAGCTATCCTGCCGCTGTGGCAGGTGCATTCTGGGACATTTTCTTACCCCTCCGTTTGAAGTGTGGTCCTGAAAAATCTTTGTTCGAAGGGGTGTATACCCCTTGCCCTTAGCCCTACTCCTTCAAGCTAAAGAGAATTAGGACACCACTACCCCTTGACGTGAACGCGCAAAATGAGGGGTAGGGGTAAGGGGAAGGGCTAAGGGGGAGAATTGGGATTGGGCCTAAAAAGTGAGTAAACCTGTTGTATTTGAAGCTATTAATTGACTTTAATTTAAAAAAAGTGAGTTTAATAGTTCCATTCATTTGACCAACTTAATTAATATATTTATGCAAATGTTCATTTACTTAAAAATGTTTGTAGGCAAAGATTTTACTCATTATCTTTATCTAAGTCAGGGGTGTCCTGGGCTATCTAATCAAGCTCTTACTAGGCTTTCTAGAAACATCCTTGCAGTTGTGTTGAGTCAAGTTGGAGCTAAAATATGCAGGACACCGGCCCTCCAGGACCGAGTTTGGACACCCCTGATCTAGGTAAAGTCAATATGTTGCTTTTAAGGCAATGGGTTTACTCAATGAAGTAACTAATCGTTTTTTAGGTGTGTGTTGTTGTTTCACATCTGGGCCAAAAAGTTAAGTACGCTTCACAGTGTGTCTGCGCCAGAGGAAATAACTCTTAAATCAAAATAAATAAACATGTATCGATAGTCTGTACACTAGTATTAAAAGCAGGAGATTTACCA
The DNA here is from genome assembly GCA_903798035.1 of Danio albolineatus. Lineage (NCBI taxonomy): Eukaryota > Metazoa > Chordata > Actinopteri > Cypriniformes > Danionidae > Danio > Danio albolineatus. The sequence goes on from CAIGQQ010014625.1 coordinate 8,567, forward strand.
GCCAACTTTGAACTTAGTGTGCCCTGAGGTCATCTAAGCATATTTTTCTTTTTCTATGTTAGGCTTTTAAAATATATTCATATTTTCTGCTCAGCGAAATAACAAACTTCTTTATGGTGAAATACACCTGCCTTCTCCAATCATTTTAGTCAGCTTAAGCTCCACCTTTTCCTTACAATTGGCTACAATCTCATGTTCAGATCTTCCTTCGTCCAATCCACAACTAATAGATAAAGTCATTTCCCTAAATTTTTAAATATTTTTGATTATTGTATATTGTACGTCATCATAATACAGAACAAAATATCCATTTCTGCTTTCATCACTTCACAAACAGCATTCATTATTATTATTATTATTATAGAAGAATCTGTAACAATTTCTAAGAAAGCTTTTATTTAAGTTGTTTGTCGACCATGAGCTTAAAAGAAAATCAATTGCTATAAAAGATGGCGTTCACACTATTAACCACTAGACACACCATGCTATATGCGTTGTACATGCATTATTATTTCATTAATCACAGTCTGATCAATTACAGAACACCTTTAAGATATTGGAATTTTTTTTATATAAAAAATGAAAGTATGTTTCAAAGATAAATCATTACTTCATTATCTTCTTTTTTAACAAATGTGAGAACGTTTTTGCGAAATATAGTGGCCCACCATGACTACATTTTTCAAACTAAGAAGTCTCAAGCTTTTAAGTGAACAATATGAAATATTTGAACTACATCTACACTTCAATAAAATTTCTTCAGTGACATGTTAAACAATGACGACTGCTTCAGTATCATGAGTGTCATACTGACCTGAAGCCTTCTCCTGAACCATGGACATTTCAGTGTGACCCAGTCATAAGCCGTATTGATTCCCAAGCAACTCCTTTTACTCCTTAGCATGTGTCATTGTGCCTCTTTTCAGAAAGTATTACTGTTCCCGAACACCTTCATACTTCATACAGAAGTGCTAGTGTGAACAAAGGTTGCTATAGTTGCTCATTAACCTGACGGCCACAATTCCCTCATTCTCATTACAGCTAGTATCGATGTTTTATAAATGTCATCTTAAGACAAAACGTGCTGATGAAAGGGTGTACAAATAAAGGTGACAGTTTCAATATTTTTTAGTTTCTGCTTATGTCTTTAATATTTGCTTCAGTTTTGTATCATCACCCATGGCAAAGATGTACAGGATTAGCATAAGAAATAAAGTATAATTTCTGAAGTACTCACCAAAAAAGTGTGAGCTCTCTGATAAGGGGAACGCATCGTTGGGTGGGATCTGCAAAGGTCCCACCACATTGACGTCATGGCCCACCCAATCGTTCATTCAGAAGCCTGTATGTTCAGTCCCCAAGGTGTCCAAATATCCTTCAGTCCAGTGTGGAAATGATGGGGTTAATTCAGTTTCTTCAAGACAAAAACAAATGGAGGAAGTGAGTTTCTTTACTAGCGGATGGAGGCAGTTTTTATTGGAAATTAAGGTATTGACGTTATATAGTAAACCATGCTGTTGCTCAGGACAAAAATACATAAAATAAATCAGTGATCAGTGAAGTTTTATACTTCGGCTATATAATTCAGATTTAAAGCAGTGATAATGAGACACTTCAGAAGCATAATGTCCTGTGAATCCACTGAGAAGTCATATCAGAAATGTAGAACATAATGATTTACCAAATTGTTGTTTTGTTTCAATTGGGGATTGTATAATTGCTACAAATGATTACAGTGACCTTTGCTCTAGTTCCAGTCATTTTATTCAACACAACTGACACCTAATGTCATATATTTCTATCACTAAACCTGCTTTTAGATTAAGCATTATCTACTGTAGCAACACTATGTAACAATATATTGAAGTTTCCAAACCCCTTTTGCAATCCCGATGATGAGGAGTGAGCATATCGACATTATGTGTTTGCAAACAGTGTGAGTAGCTAAAATAAATCTAATGTTAGTTGACGGTTCAGAAATTTTACTGCACTTAGACTTTAAATGAGGTTTTAATTTGAACTTTTAGCACTATTACTTTAAGAATCATAAACTAAACACACTTAAACCATCCAGGAAGTAAAACACTACATATAAGCTACGGTCTTCTGTGTATTGTATTTTTATTACCCTCATTAAAATAGAAGCAGTAAGAAACAAGTTTGATATTGCCTGAGAAATCCTCTTCAGACAGTAATGTAATATAATGTAATGTGTATTTATATAGTGCATTTATCGTGTATGGCCATACACCCAAAGCGCTTTACAATCATGAAGGGGTCTCTCCACACCACCACCAGTGTGCAGCATCCACTTGGATGATGCGATGGCAGCCACAGAACAACAGCGCCAGTGCACTCACCACACACCAATAGGTGGAAAGACAGTGATACAGCCAATTCGGTGGATGGGGATGAGTGGAAGGCCATGATTGTTAAGGGCCGAGACACCGGGGTTACAGCCCTACTCCTTACAAGATGTGCCATGGGATTTTTAATGACCACAGAGAGTCACGGTCTTGTTTATCGTCTCATCCGAAAGATGAAGCTTAACGTTTGAATGTGTTCAGTTTGATGTAAACCTTTTGAGGTCAGGCAGTCTATCAGATAGCTATCGTGTTATCATGCACATTACGTTCATCATGTTGCTACTGTAACGTTAAACGCATGTTTAGGCACCGTGGTAACATTCGTGTTACATTTTAACATGTTTTTTTTTTTTTTTTATTAACATGTTTCTAACCAATTGCTAGCATGTTTGAAGACATTTATAGCATCTTAATTACTTGTTGCTAGCTTGTTTCTAGTATGTTTTTTTAGCACATTGCTAGCATGTTACTTTCCTTACACTTTCTAGCATGTTTTAAGAATACTAACATCTATGTTGTTAGCATGCTTTAGGTAAGGCTACTTTTTATACTGTCATGCTTTAGTACACATTTTATTACTTGCATGATGATTTTTAGCTTGTTATAATGTTTTAACTCATTGCTTATATTGTTTTAACATGTTGTTAACATCATTTAGCCTATTGCTAACATTTTCTAGCTTTTTTTCGGGATGTATGGATATAATTTTGATGAAAACTATAAGTTAATTAGACAAATCTTTCAGTTGTACAAAAACAGTCTGAAGGTCTGAGTTTTTGGTTGTATCTAACAAACTTAAACCATTTCATGAACCATGACCTGAATTCAAATCATCATTTGAATAAAATAAACTTGCTTCATTCATTGTTAGGCTTTACAGTCAAATTTTAACAGCAGTATGCTAACTAAGTTATACACAATATCTGAATCACAACAAATAATCATAATATATTAATTTTCGAGCTTTTGTTAAGTTTTATATCTTAAATGTCCTTAAAACATCAACATTAGCATACATTAGCATACTACTTATATTCAGTTTTAACAACAAAATGCAATTCTAAAAACATTCTATTGAAGGTGAAACATCAGCCAAGCACTTTTCCTCTCACTATTTCACCTTACATGCAATTAATACATTAGGAAATAAAAGTCACAGCTTTGTGATTTACGATTTGTATACAAGTCCACAGTGTCACAAACTGCAGGCCTCAAGCGTCAGCCATACTGATTGATACCTCAGTTTCCTTCATAATGCTTTTTATATATAATTAATCCAGTCCATAATTTCCCTTAGGACTACATGCTCGTACACACAGAGGGTCTCTATAGCAAAGTCCAATTTCAAATCAATAAATCTCCACACCCACCCTGATCACCTAAAGTAATAATAGCATCACATCTGATTTATTTCAGCAAGATAAGCGTTTTCTTACCAGACGATGTATGCTCTCAAATCCCGTCTTGTTATTTAACGCCATATGGTTTTTGGGAAAGACGTCAAGCTGTATTGTGTTGTGTGTAGCAACTGGTCAGTTGTATGAGCGGATGGGGTCATGGGGAAACGGGACAGTGGTTATTAATTAAACTATCTATCTGTTTCTCCTCATGAGTACTAGCAGTCCCTCCCTCTCCCATCAGATCCAAACTTTGGCTGACAGGCCTAAAAACGCAGCATTACCTCCTTAACAGCGATAGATAACCAGCACAACCCAACACATTCCCTCGCACTTACTCATATAAACAATATTATTACTGTCTCTTATGGCATTTAAACCATTTGCTTTAAAATACAACCGCTTTATTTTGGCTTGCCGCTTAAAAGTTTGATATCTGATATTTTGTCATTAAATTATGAGCTCATGATGTTTTATTTTAAATTGTGAGTTACATTTTGGTGGATATTTGTGTGCTTGAGAGAACTGGAGTTTACTTCGGGGTCTGACGAATTGCTCAATTAGCAATTACTGCAGCTTGGCTCATGTTGTTATAAACGGGCACGATGACACAATTTGCAACACATGTTTGGCTGACAGTAAACCACAGTTCCAAAATATACTCTGATTAGCACATTTACTGTATATGTTTGTGTCATGTGCTACTAACTTTGAGATTATGAGAACAAGTTCAAACTAAAGTCATTTTTTTGTTATTTAATATCAAATAAACATTAACTGAAAATGATTATATATATATATATATATATATATATA
>CAIGQQ010014636.1:0-10631 GCA_903798035.1 Danio albolineatus
AAATTTTCAATAGGTATCAATATTAATATAATACTTTAATTATTAACTTTATTTTTTTTTTTCAAAAATGAGTTTTTACACTCTAAAAAAATAGCTGTAACAATGCAATTCTTGAGATTTCTTTGGAACAACTTTTACGGTCATTCCACTTACATTTGTGAATCCTGCATTTTTACAGTGTATAATATACTGCATAAATAATATATAAATGTTTTTTTTTTTTTAATCAGCCCATGGCTTAAAAGTATCTGAAACACAAGAAACGCCCATAAATGGCCACCAAACGCCCAGCACAAATCAATAGAGTGTTATCATGCACTCTGATCAGGGAGCAGATCGATGTTTCTACATCACACAGTCTGATCAGGTATCTGTTTCACGGACGGGTGGCCGGATCAAATGACATAATAAAAACACAGAGGCCATTGACTGTCCCTCAGATGAAGTAAATATGAAACCGACATGAGAATTCAAATGTGAGCTGAAAGAGTGTGTGGAGGCGGCTGCTCTGCAATCGATGTTCAGTTGATATGGAGTGTTGGCATCATCAGGGATGACTGTCGGAGCACATGCGGCGCAGACGGCGTGATTGTGGGCGTGATGTGGCTTCCTGCGGTGAGTCTGACAGACTCGGCAGACAGCGCTCACAGCTGTTCACAGCGCACATTATGCCCTCTCAATCACACCGACTGGAGGACTTTCAATTCTAAGGCAATTAAAGTTGGAAACAAGTTTGGATGTTCAATCACTGCTGCTGCGTGGTGTAACTTTTGGCTGGGGAGCTTTTCAAATTAGCTGGAAGATGCTATTATGACACCATTTTGTGAATGAAAAAACTTTTGTGGAAATTTCTGAACGAGCGTGGAGAAGAAAGTGTTTTTTTGAAAATCAAAACTTTGTAAACGTTGAATGTTTTTAGTTAGTTTTATATTGTTTTTGTCATTGCTTTGGTAAAATGCGCATTAAAGAAAGGATGTAATGACCGTCGTATGTTACAATAGGCTTCTGTATGCATATCATGGGATGAGACTTTGAATTTGGGAAATAATAATTTCCTTCAGAAAGGATTGTGTCATCAAAATATCATATTAACAACTGACATATGTGCAAAAAAATATTGTACTGTCAATAGAAAGTTGGTTCAAAATGGTAATGCTATTAAATAATATTTTTTTTCCTGAAATTTCAGGTTAAATTCCATACGAAACAGAATTTTAAAAGAAACAGCTATAACTAAATCATTTATAAATTAAATTATTCAAAGCATTAAAACTGTGGTGCTTTTAAACATGTAAAATACTGCATGACACAGCCAATGGTTTGAGTTTGGGGTGGGGCCATCTGTTTGCTTGGCCAATCAAAGATGAGATAAATGTTCTGGAAGCCTGTTTGAAAACAAACATTATTCAAGATTGTAGGCCATTAGGAGTCATCTACAAAGAACACATCTCTGATCCCGTGGGGAAGCCTGAACGTTCGCTGGTGACCTACTCACACCTGCAGCTTCTCCACGATGTACATCCAGCATTATCTAGACTGCAGCTCTGCACAAGAAGTTTGGCCAGAGGAGAAATGTTCATGGCCAACTAAGCCTGGTTACTCTCAAGGTTTTTTCTATCACTTTCGTTAGTTGGTGAAGTTTTGTTTCTGGCTTGCTTGGTTTCAGAATTGTGGAGCTGCGCATTGATGGATTTGCTCTTCAGTGTTTGGACCTTCAGGGGTGAAAATTAAACTGAACTGAACTAAACTGAAAACTGAACTGACACAGTTTCACCGTACTAGAACTTCTATGTTCAGCTGCTTTGACACAATCTACATCGTGAAAGCGCTATAGAAATAAAGATGAACTGAATTGAATCTAATAATGCAATTAATTTGTAATTAATAAATTAAATTGTCATGCCAACTTGAAACATTTGCCCTGCCTCTGCATTATACTGATTGGTCCACTATATTGGAACTGACATTGATCAAGTCGGGTTCTTTCAAATTGACAAACAGTCTAAAAAATGTGGCGCTCTTGTGCAAATTGCTGCAAAAGGCATGGGACATTATGGTAATGGATATCCATCAAGTGCTGTATACTGTACATTGAAAAACAATAGAAAACTAGCACATTGAAGTAGAAAAAATACATTATGTGAATGGCTACTTTACATATCAACTGAAGGGTATGCAAACAGCTATTGGCAGCTTAAGGATATTTAAAAGTTTTTAAAAATCTGAGTAGTTTTGAATTAAATCATTTGTATTTGTTCATTTAAAGGTAGAAATGTAATACAAGTTGATGTTACATAATAAGCTATGTCACTAAAATATGGCTCACATCATATCCGCATCTCTACGTTTTGCTGTCCTCCATGACAGTCATGTACAAAAAGGCTGACGTAATCTGTAACAAGCTTGGTTGTCTTAACTTGTAGGACTTTTGTTCAACGTGAACAGACAGAACTGTTGAAACACAGATGTGCGACTTTCTGTTTCTGTCTGCGGGTTTGATGGGGTCCGATGGCGCATTCTCCATTTCCTCACGACACCCCTTCGCCGCGCCATACAAATGAATCCACTCCCACTCGGCTCGGCTTCGTCCCGCTCGGATTAAACTGCTGTCAGAAGAGAGAAGGGCTGACAAATCTCCCTCCTACAGCCAGCAGCACGCCGCGCATTTCAATTACCGCACGTTTGCCCCCCTCGCTCCGTCTGTCCCCACCTCAGCGGCTGAGAGAGGCGCTGTGGAGACACACTCCACCTGAACGTAGACACAGTGTGCTATACATACACGGTGACATAATGCTTCAAAGCTGAATGTTTAGAATCAAATAAGGTCATGGGGTGAGGTTTTGTTGTAACGTAGAATCATCACATTCTGTTAAACTGGACATTGTGCAGTTTGGGGCAGGGCTATCTATTTGTCTGACCAATCAAAGGTGAACGCAGTGTTCAAAGCGTCAAAAAATACTGCACTTTCTTCTGTCACAATTTATTTTTAATATACCGAGACAGCTTCATACAATATTTGAGGGTTTCATTTTTCAGAGCACTAACACTGTGGCGATTTCAAAACGTTTTTGTTTTGTTTTGATTAGTTTTGTTTAAGAATCCCCACCAGTTCGACACAGCAACTGCTCAACCAATGACATAAGTTTGGAGAGTGGGAGTTTATTTGTCTGACCAATGAAAGGTGAGGGGAGCATTTCAGTGAAACCTGCTTTAAAACAAATGCAGTTTTTGTAATTTTGTCTTGCTAGAGGGTAGAAATTATACAATTAACCTTTAAAATCGCTATGTCTTTTTAATCAGGCAGATAAATGTAGACAGAAAACGCTGAGACTTTGTTTGCATGTTCCACTGAAATACTACTACGACAAATCATCACGTTTTCTCACCTCTTGCCAACTTCTTTCCCCCAAGAGCTTTGATATTAATGACTAAATCCTGGCTTGAGGATATTTACAGACAGGGTTAATGACACAATCGCAGGGGAAAATAACCCAAACAGATGCTGAAGAATGGGAGTTACTGCAGGCGGAGACTAACCCGGGTCTGTTTGGACTTTAATTAGGGCTCATTTCTGCTTCACAAGAGCCCTGGTCACTGTTGACAACCTGCCCTACAGACAGAAATATTTTCCTGTCGTTGTTAAGATGTTTCTGTCTGATAAGACAGACTCAAAAACGTATAAAGGAAAGGGTTGTGACCAACCCTGCCTTTCATACTTAGCCCTGATTCGTCGCTTAATGCTTGCGATTTCAAAGTCATACTAATTTCAGCTGTTGTGTGTGTAACGGACTAATCACGCTGTGCTTTAAAGAAAACTGGATGAAAACCCAACTTGTTTTTTTTCTTCTCATGAACAGCTTCTCAGTGTGTGTAATGTAGGGCATTATCTTTTCCAGCTCCTGTTATTTTGAGAAAGATTAAAGATAACCCAAACCATTTTTTTCCTATTCGAATCTTTACCAGCATGTATTCATTGGAGTTTTACAGCTCCACAGTTACTCACTGTTCAGCGATGATGTAGCCGTTCTCCTGTGGCGTACACTGGACTCCTGCTACCTGCACGTTGTTCACCATGTCAGAGAAGGACAGACCCAAATTCACACCACGGATGGTCACTCTGGTGCCCCCTTCTGGTGGTCCGGCCACTGGGGTAACCTGGTTTGAGACAGGAAGAGTCACTTAATCCTTCTGAAATGGTTTTTAATATGAAACAACATGGAAGTGAGCAAATTATGACAGATTTTTCATTTTCCTTGAACTAACTCTAAAGGTTCATGGACTAAATTTTAAATAACCCTGCTTTGACCCGTCATGCCCACTCCTCTACCATCTGCTCACTGCTCTCCATAACCATTTAAGTAGCTTTTTTAAAACTCTGAGGTATTGACTTTATTCTTCAATGCGGAAGTGTGCTCTTTTTTGCGATTGTTTTAGAACTTCCGATTCAGACGCCTATGGGAGAAATGGCTAGGAATAGTAAACGGCAGAATACGGCAGAAAAAACGGCAGAATCAAACTATTCGCTCTACAAACAAGCGTTTGCATGACTATACAAGGCAGAATAATATACTAAGAAAACATCGGTTTGCAACATCAAGCAGCATAACGAGCTGTTTTTAGCGACTAAAAATGAATGAAAGTGTATGAGACCGGAAGTCTCGAGCCAAAAGATTCAAATGGCTGTGCCTGCTCATACGCAGAGAATAAGGTTGAACTCTAAGAGTGGGTTTCATGACCCTTTAAAAAATTACCATATGAAATAATTTATTATAAGAAATAATTAAGGAATTTAATATGCAAAGCCTAAACCATTAAAAGGTCTCCAAATGAACACTGTAAAAGGCCTCCTTTTAAAGACATTTGCTCCTTGCATTGTGTTTCACTTTAATAGCACAGAATTACACATCAGTAAAACTCATTGTGGCAACTTCCTATCCTATTAAAGTTGCATAACACATTAAAATTCTCCAGTCAAGACTGCAGCAGATCTGCATGCTGTTGCCACGGGCAATAAATCTAACGTAAGGCCATTTTAGCCCTCAGAGCAGCCCACCCTCTCATAAAATACAATATGGCCACTCAGCGTGACCTTGGCTCTGGGTGCCAAAAAGCCTTCTGTGCTGTTAAAGCCCAAGAGAAGCTCAGTCCTGGAGACTCTCCAGAACCAAATATCACTGAGAGAGAAAAAGAAAGAGTGAGAGAGGGAGCTGGTGATGGACAGAACAGAAGGCCGCATGCACAGTATAGACACTACATACATAATCAATAAACCATTTGTGTGTCGTCATGTGGAAGTAAAACCAACATGATCAAAATAAGAGCATTTTCTAAGCGTGCCTGTTTACTGATCTGAGAGCAGGGCGATGTGGGAAGTGGACTAGATCCGGCAGCTGCTCAGCGTGAACAGTGTATTCCTGGGAGTTCAGTGGACATTAATCGGTTAGGATGTAAAGTAAGTGTGTCATTAGTGAACCTTAGGGTGGAAGTATATGAATCTTTTATTGGTTCTTGGGAACACAGGACTGGAGCCAGAAAACATCCGTAAACAGAAAGAGGTGGAAAGAGAGGCGGAAAGAGAAAGAATGGAATGCTAAATACAGCACAAACACATCAATAGCTCCAGACATAACAGCTATATTTGTATAAATGTAAAAAAAGACAGACTTTTATAAGCACTACATCAACAACAAGCACAGTAAGCTTACGTATTTGAAGAATTTATGCATAATCAGCGCTGGAATAAGTAAAAGTACCATTACTTGCCAAATGTAGTGCAAGTAGAGTCCAAGTATTTGTTCTAAATCCTACCAATCTAGGACTAATAAGTAGCCCTTCCTCAAGAGTAATGAGTATTGTGCAAATATAAAGTAGCTTATACCAGTGTAGTTTTTTAAAGGGGTTTTCTAAGCATAAGCTAAACTATTCACCATTCATAGACATTTAAAATGTCAAAAAAACATACGAACACATAATAACACATTTAGCCACACTACAGTCACACTACAAGCGACCCGCAGTGGCAAAGCATCAAGCGACCATTTATTTCAACAGCGAACAAGTGACTTCCGGTAACCTCCCTCTACATGAGCGACAGTGACCGTTGGCGACCAGGTGGGCATGCAATACTTCAACTTTATGTAAATGAAGAGCAACTTTCTTGAGCGACAGCCAATAGGAGCACCAGTAGAGCCCACATGATCCTCTCTCAGCTCACTCAGAGGCCGGTTGTATTCGTGCTGTATATACCTACACAGACCTGCGTTTGAAGCAAGTCGCCACCCAGAGCAACAGGCAACTACAAAGTCGCTGCTAGTCTGAATGAAGCATTACACTAATATGCACCTATGATAAGCTGACAGAAAGCAGGTTGATCAGAGCAAATCTCTATAAATCTATAGAGCAAAAATCGAGCTGTGACAACATATTAATATTATGAACTCCGAAAACCAAGCTTGTGAATAACTGACAGAAAACTTGCATATTATGACTGTATTATAAAACATAAAATTCAGTGCATTGAATTATTATTTAAGGCAATTCCAATCATCATACAGTAAGTATCCTTTATGAAATTTAAACAGTCTCTTGGTTGTTGTGTGTAACATATTTAGGCTCTTTTTGAACATTTTTAATGCTTCCAGATTGTAAAGGTTTGCTGCATATATAAAGTGTCCATGTCTTAAAATCACTCTGTCTGATGCAATTCTTCTATGTGCAATCTGATTGGATGGGATTGGGAATCATGAGACTCATTATTCCACTTAGCCAATCACAGACAAAACAAGAGGAAATAAACATATAAAGTACATAAAAAGCATACTAATAACACACAAAAAGTACCAAAACAGATCCAAAAAAGTACTCAAGTAAAATTAAAGTCCTAAGAATAAACTACTCAATTACAGTAATTTGAATATTCGTAATTTGTTACAACACTGTATACTATTTTTTAAAACTAGCATGAAGCATATACTACGCACCACCGAATGCAACACCTTTCTTAAATCCCAAACATTTGAATTTCTTCCCAAACTATATAGATGTATCCTCAAATGCACTGGAGCTGCTTGAAATGATAAAACAATAATGCAAATAAATGAGTTGATAATGAATGCATGGTTCTGTGTACACTGGCGGCAATGCTTTCATCTGCAGATTAAATCTCATCAGCTCATGCGATGATCGTCTGGGTGTCAGATTCCAGCTTCACCCGGAGCGTGGTGCTGTTCTGACTGGCCATTACAGACATCAAATGGGCTTTATTCATAGAGCATAAATATCTCTCGCATTGACTCAATACTTCAAAGTCTCGTCCGCCCACTCGGAGGTGAAAGCGCTGCCTTGTTTGACCCAGCAGAAGGCCTCCTCCGCCGTTGCCGCTGTGCAGCGCAGCTACTGCTTCCACAGCTACAATTTGTGTCTGACTGCAATTTTACCATCATTACAAAAGTGACTGGACTCTGGCTTCAGAGTGACAATGTGGAACTTTCGAGAACATCTTCAGAGTTTCTCATGGGTTGTTTGGCTTTTGAGTTACTGTATATGAACATATGCTCACGGATACACTCTCAGCCGAGGGCCAATGTCATGTTTTCAGAGTGTCTCGGGGACAAACAGGAAGCTTCTTCATTCTTAATGCATGCTTTTTTAAAGCCGAATCCCAGCTTACATGCTCCTTACCTAGTCTCAGCCTCACATCATGTCCATACTTGGCTGAACGTCTGATGTGCAAGACATACAAAATAAGAAATATTGTGGGATTTTCAAAGTCCAGAATTTCCAGAGGATGTGTGTGTCAAGGTTTTTTTTGAGTCTGCTTGGTAACAAAGCTGCCGTGATGTCAAACTTAGTGGCATGGATCAGAGCAAACCCAAAGGACGGTTTGGGAAATTGAAGGTTCCCTCTAGGTAAAAATCATGTAACTTAAAAACAATCCCAATCTTTTGTAGTCTAGGAAGAAAAAAACATCCTTTACAACTATAAAAATTAGTGTGTGTCAAAAAACAAACCACACGCTTACTGCATAAGCAGAGCGTACTCTACATTTATCGATAACAATATTTTAAAAGGAGCTGATGAGAGGTACTGTACCAAGTTGAAATGAAAAGAGATATCTTAACTTTTTTCCATGCCTGTGTTACTGTTTATCAGTTTTGTGTTCTCCCAAATTGATTATAGTATGTAAGATTAGGTCAATCGAACCTAAATTAGGTAATATCTATGATTGCACGCCAGGCTGTTATTGTATTGACATTGATTTTCACATCCATGAATTGCACTGAACAAAAAAAAGGGCCTCTTGGATGGTCCACATCATCCACGGTCTACATTATAAATATATTATGAAGGTCCATTATACATATAATTATATACTAATTTAAAATGAGCTGAAACAACAGATTTCTTGAGTTTATTTTTCTGGCACCTCAAATGTTCAAACAACTTAAAGGATTTGCGTTGTGATGACATGAAGGGATTGTGTGAAACCCTGCATTTTTTACAGTGTAGTCTCTCCCAGGCTGCTGGCAAATGTCTGCGTAAGACACACTCAAAGAGAAATGCTTCAGCATTTTGTCATCATGTAAATGGTTGAATTCTTTAGAATTTTCAGGAGGCATAAAACATATCGCAATTAAGGCACTGTTTCAATCCAGAACAAAGACTGTCACTTCCTGATAAACTGCCTCCAAATTTCACAAAGAACATGGATTTTGCTAAGAAGCTTTTTTCTACTACAATTACTTGTATCTCAGAAGACAAAAACTATGCTACCTACTATCATATCATATCATATCATATCATATCATATCATATCATATATCATATCATATCATATCATATCATATCTCATCATTTCATTTCATATTGTATCATATTATATATCGTATCGTATCATTTCATATTGGTTAGTTCAGTTTAGTTTAGTTTCATAATTTATCGTATTGTATCGTACTGTTTCGTTTCGTTTCGTTTGTATCATATCGTATCGTATCGTATTGTATCGTATCGTATCGTATTGTATCGTATCGTATCGTATCGTATCGTATCGTATCGTATCGTATCGTATCATATCGTATTGTGGCATATTATATCAGACAATGAATGCTATTTTAACTGGCTTTCGGAGGCAAGACAAACCTCTCTTTAGGAGACTGTTTTGAGAGCTAATAATACTGAGCAACTTTGATGACGGACTAAGGCTAAGCTATTTTCGAATGACCAAAACAAAATGTCAGATATTGCTGCCATTTTTTTCATTACACATTCTGTTAAAATACAATCACATGACTTTTTTGATGTGCATGCTAGAAATTATTGGCTAAATGTGTTTTCGTCGTAGTTCATGAGTTTTTTTCTTATTGGAAAAGAAGTTTTTCCAACTCAGTTGTGCGTACAGTACGAGTTTTTAACGGCCAATTTCAAAATGTATGCTATTCATATATTTAATACTAATATAGGAATTTATTAGTAGGTGATTTTTTTTATGATATATTACAAAACAAGCATAAAACTAGATGGCTAATATTTGCTTATCAGGGTCAACTCCTGTAAATGCTGGAGTTTCATGCTTGAACACATGATGCTGAATTAAATTAATTTGTTCAATTCTTTGCTGGTCAGCTGAAAACTACAGTGGAGTCCAAATGTACAGTATCTCCATTAGTCTGAAGGTTTGGCCATGAGAGACCTCCCCTACTCATAATGCACGGTGCCATCATGTCCTCCTCGCAGGTAAAAATCTGTCCCTGCGTGCTGCAGTTCATTTGGAATGGTTCTTTAGCTAAGTAATGGAGAAATGCTAATGTTTAACACCAGCACGTTGGAGTCTAAATGGGGATGTATTTCCTGTCCTCGTGGGGTTTTCACGCACTCAATTGCTGTGTATAATTAGGAAGCTGTAATGAAAGTGTGCAGCAGGAGGACGAAAGGTGTGATTTGTTACCGGTATTGGAGCCTTTTCAGCTGATTCAAGCACGTCCCAAATTCACAGTGAGATGCAATTTATGGGCTTGATAAAACTCAGCTTATGACTTGTTCTTGCTGCATAAACTGCACACTAAACACTTTATTTGCTCTTAAATGTCCCCACGGTTGGCTGCGGTAAAGACTGAAAGGAAGGGAAAAAAAGAAAAAAGGGGCCTTGATTTTGAGCCTCGGCCAAGCAAGCGAGTGTTTAAGCAAGAAAAGAAAGAAACTGGGGACTTGAAAGTGGTGCATCCGGTTTAAAATTGGAGTTTGTGGTTGAGTGAGTCGAGCTGAATGCTCTTCTGTAAACAGACATGTGACTTTGTGGAAAGACTGTGTCGTACTAGACAAGCGTTGTAGGGTTCTATCAGGCTCAGTGTTATTTATTCATGACAAATTTCACTGTGGACGGTCTTTCTCTTGCTGTCAGTGTCAGGGTGTGTTTGTGTACTGTATTTAGGCCATTATTTGCTGAGGCTTTGGTCCGTGTTTTGAAACAAATTCATGGATGGTTGCAAATGCATTTCTTAAAGCACTCCGACATTTCCTGGAGTCGAGAATGCATGACTGTAAAATGAAATAAAATGAAATAAAATGAAATAAAATAAAATAAAATAAAATAAAATAAAATAAAATAAAATAAAATAAAATAAAATAAAATAAAA
>CAIGQQ010014638.1:0-13874 GCA_903798035.1 Danio albolineatus
TTGATTGTGTGAACCAAAGCATTTTTACAGCGTATATATGTTTTATATTATTGTGTGGTACTAAATTATATATATTAAAACATTGAGGTAAAGTTGGTTTAAATTCGATATTCAGACATTCTCCTTAATAATATAATTTCAGAAAAGTATTCTGAATTTATACTATTATAAATGTCTTATATGCAATTATCAATAGAGCATATTAAATTTCATCTTTAATTGACAGCTTTTTTCTTTTGCATTTTTATATCCTATAATTAATTATAATTATGATGAGTTTATATAGGGTTTATAGGTTAATAACCTTCAACTACAAGCATTTTTTTTGTTCATTCATTCATTCATTCATTTTCTTTTCGGCTTAGTCCCTTTTTTAATCCGGGGAAACCACAGCGGAATGAACCGCCAACTTATCCAGCATTTGTTTTACGCAGTGGATGCCCTTCCAGCTGCAACCCATCTCTGGGAAACAACCATATACACTCATTCGCACTCACATACTATGGACAATTTAGCTTACCCAATTCACCTGTACCGCATGTCTTTGGACTGTGGGGCAAACCGGAGCACCCAGAGGAAACCCACACAACCACGGGGAGAACATGCAATCTCCACACAGAAACGCCAACTGACTCAGTCGAGATTGAACCAGCGACCTTCTTGCTGTGAGGCGAACGTGCTACCCACTACGCCACCGTGGCGCCCTTTCTTTTTTTTTTGTTGGAGAAAATTATAAAAGTTTTTGGGGGTGAAAAAAAGGCCATATCGCCCAGCCGTAAGTACAAGGGAGGACACTCTGCTAAACAGACCAACCAGAGACTTAACTGGTAGTAACTATTATTCCTTTTCATATTGCAAATGTGTCATTAAGACATATACAAACTCATTAAACTGACCCAAGATCAGGTAAAAAACTATGAAACTTGTTCAGTGACACTACGGGGTCCAAGCGGAATCAATTTGTGTGATTCATGTTGACTTTATAGTATTACACAGGTCGCCCCCAGTGTAAAACCATAGAAGTTTGATACCGTTAATGAAGCCTCATTTGCTGAAATTAAGTGACTTTGCCAATTTGATATGTGCTCTGAGCCATTGATTCGAAACGAAAGATTTGGAATAGTTTTGAAACTTCATGAAGCAGTGCTTAAGAATCCAATATTGATCTTAAAGTGCATCCTAAATGCTTAAGATAGTCATGTTAATGTACATAAATGTATCAATTAACGACGATCTCAATGTGCTTGTTCTTTCCGTCCACACTTTTCTCCGCAGGTTCAGAGAATGCCTGCGAGAAAACGTCGTTCACATTTTTAAGACAGGAGCTGCCCGTCAGGCTGGCGAATATAATGAAAGAAATCGACTTGCTGCCTGACAACCTTCTGAGGACTCCTTCAGTGCGCCTGGTGCAGAGCTGGTCAGTGGGAATGCATGTGCGTAGTCTTATTATTCCAAAACGTGTGTCTATAGATTTGCTCATTATGTGCTTGTGTTGCGTCTCTGTAGGTACATGCAAAGTTTCCAAGACATACTGGAGTTCAAGGACAAGGATGCTGATGATGAAATGATCAATCATGAGTAAGAGATAACGTACAACAAAGACCGTCATGTAGATCTAAACCTAACCAATATCACTTCTTGACAAAACACGATGTGGAGATGTTTCAAGATATTTTATTACTTTATATTATTACTTTATTTTATGAATTCAAAATGTGGTAGAGTGTAATTTCCATGGGGTTTCACTAGGTTGGTTGGGAATTTAGTATATTATTTTGGCGTCGGCTGCCTTTACGTTGTTTTCTGTAGTCAATGGCAATGGTGCATTGTTTTTTCTGCTTGACTGCGCAGTTTCAAGATTAAGGTAAAGTTGGTTTTTAAATTCGCTCATGCGTTCAGTGAAATGCTCCCTGTATTGTTTACCATGGTACATTGAATATCCGGTCTGAAATCGCTTGTAAGTAACACTTTAAAACAACATTAGCATTATTTCTTCGACCATGGACAATGTTGTTGTTTAATATTCGTTGTCTGCTAGTATGATTTCGCTATTTGGAATTTGCAAACAACAGTTTTCTAATATTATATTATATAAGAGCTGAAATCCGAATGTGAAATCCGAATAAAGTACCAACTTCACCTCTGCGGTAAAATTGTCAACTGTTGACTGGTCCGCGGTGATAAAAAGGTTGGAGACCACTGCCTTATACCATATCAGTTTAATGTTTAGACATGACACATAATGAAAATTAGAAATACCCAAACTCAACATATTTCAGTTTTAGGCTGTATGTACAGCCATGATCCTAAATTTAAAAAAAAGTGAAACATTATAAATAAATAAATGAAATCATTGATTACCTCTCAAACTGACCCATTTTATGATGTAATGGTTAAATATTTCAAAAATATCTTAATGCTTTTTGATTTTGTGTCATGGATATAATAGAGCTGGGCTAATCAAATAAAATGTCTGACGCGATTGATCATTCCTGCGCTTGTCATGTACGTCTTGTCAGGGAAGCACAGTTGTGTGTTCAGTAGTATATCTCTGAAAATGGAGGAGAAAAAATTCCACTAAAACCCTATTCTCTCTGTGGGTAAACAACACGAAAAATAAGACTAAAACTATTAGTCCAAATACAAGTTTGTTGACTGAAAAGAAATCACAATAATTATCAAAAATAATCTTACTTTTTTAGTTTGTTCAAATAGCATTTGTGTGGTTTTGGGTTCAGTGTCTTAAAATAGTCATTTTACTTTTGTTAATAAGAGTTATTGTAAGCTGTACAAACACTAAACATTCTTTGGTTGACACTGGACGTGTTGTTGAACTAGAATTACTAAAATTTTAACCAAATATGTATATAAAGATTCCAAATAATTGTGTTTACAAAATAAAAGCTAAACAAAAAAGATTTATGAAACAAACTGAAACTAAACTTTAATGTAGAGCGAATTTAAAAATAGCATCAAAATATTCAAAACTATAATAACCTTGCCTAGGACCCAATTAAATTTCAGTTTTCAGTGGAGCACTGAAGACCTATCTGTGCTTACAAATACACATTAACACAAACCTGTTGTTTTAGCTTCACAGATGCTGTGATTAAGATCAGAAACCGCCACAACGATGTGGTCCCCACCATGGCTCAGGGAGTTGTGGAATATAAGGAGACCTACGGCACCGACCCCATCACCAGTCAGAATATGCAGTACTTTCTGGACCGTTTCTACATGAGCAGGATTTCAATCCGAATGCTCCTGAACCAGCACAGTGAGTCACACATACATATGTTGGTATTGGTGGTTTACAGGGACTCTCATAATGCATTTTATACAGTAAAAAGCACTTAATATCTAGCCCTAAACCCAACCCTACCCCTAAACACTCACAGGAAACCTGTGGCAAAAATTTAATCTCAAAAAAACGTCAAGTAAGATTTTGAAGGGATTTGAATTACAAGGACAGCAGGCATGCCCTTGTAAACCACTATAACGGAGTAAAACATGGCATTATACAAAAAACTGTCATTGTAAACCACCAAAACCAACGCACACACTAACACACATATATATTGGCATTGGTGGTTTATGAGGCCTCTCGATAGACATAACGTATTTTAAAATGTAAAAACACACATATTATATGGCCTTACCCCACTTCTACCCCTAAACTCAATCCTTACAGCAAACCTAAGGTAAAATTTGAATGTCAAAAGACCTGTTAAGTATGATTTCTAAGCTATTTGAGTTACAAGTACACAAGGCATGTCTTCATAAACCACCTTGATAGAGTACAAGGTTATATCCATGTCATTATACAGTTTTGTGTCCTCCTAAACCACGTACACCTGTGTACATACTCACTTGTACAGCTATCTTTATGGGGACTTCCCATAGACATGATGTTTCTGCTGTACAGACTGTATATTCTGTACCCCTAAACCAAACCCTCACATGAAACAATCTGAATCTTTACTTAATTAAAATACTTAATTCTGTGGGATTTATGAATGTCAAAAATGACTGGTTTTGATATACTTGTAGGGACATGTGGTCCTTACAATGTAAAGAATGCAAAGTACACACACACACATGCACATTTAGGGTGCTTTGTCCAGCTCAAATGTCAATGGTTTGAATGGGGCTTCTAGAACCTTCACTCGTAGTGTAGTTTGGTCGAGCAGCTCCGGCTGGCATGTTTACGAGTTTCACAACCAACAGTGGCCCAGATTTCTGAAACTGTCATTGATCGATCTGTCACCCGTTAAAACAATGAGCTGTGTTGTTCCACCACCAGCGAGAGGATTGTAGGTCATCGATGTGACATTTGTGTGTTTTCAGCTCTTCTGTTTGGAGGAAAGGTGCGGGACAACCCAGCTCATCCCAAACAGATCGGCAGCATTGACCCCAGCTGTCGTGTCACGGATGTGGTAAAAGGTGACCATGACCTTTCATTCTTGAAACTCAACTGTAGTTAAACCGTTAAAGGGCACCTATTATGCAAAAATCAGTTTTATAAGGGTTTGTGTGGCAACGGTGTGTGAATATAGCCAGCGTCTAATGGTAAAAATTAATTCTATTTATATAATCACACTTGATAGAAACAGTCTGCATTAACACTATTATTGATGTTCTCCCTTTGTACGTGTCATCAGAGAGGGAAAGCCCCGCCCATTATTGATGATCTCTCCCTTATTAGCATAAACAGCCCTAAGTGAGAAGCAAGCTGTTAGCTATTAGAGTTTTGAATCTGCCGCTATGCAGACACACAGGCACTTATAGCTCCTCCCTTTTTTGATCTCATTTGAATTTAAAGCAGGGGTGGGTAGGGCTAGTGTCCTGCACAGTTTAGCTTCAACTCTAGGGATCTTGAAGACACTGATTTGAATGTTCAGGTGTGTTTGATTAGAGTTGGAGCTAAACTATGCAGGACACCGGCCCTCCAGGACCGATTTTGCCCACCCCTGCTTTAAATTTAAATGAGATCAAAAAAGGGAGGAGCTATAACTGCCTGTGATTTAAAACGACAGGCACCAAAAACGGCACAATCTTGATCAAATCATAAAAGGGGCAGTTTTAAAGAGTAACATTATTTGTGTGGTATTTTGAGCTGAATCTTCACACACACACACACTCTATCAGAGACCTTTTTTACATGTTGTAAAAAATGGCATAATAGGGCCCCTTTAAAGAGTTTTCAAACTGTTTCCTGTTATTTTTCTTCCAGATGCTTATGAAAATGCCCGAAACCTGTGTGACCGGTATTATATGAACTCGCCTGAGCTAGTTTTGGAGGAATTTAATGGTAACTTCCTGCTGTACATTTACAAAAGGTCATAAACAGAGTTGTTTCGGAAGTGTCTGTTAAGTGCATACTTTTAATTACATGTAAACTGTCAGTGATAAGTAGGGCCAGACGAAATCTGCGGACATTTTTTGCAATTTCTGCGCAGAATTTTGTTAAAAATCTGCGGATTTATGCGGAATGATTTTGGGAGTATCATAACTACCTCAATATATGAAATAAAAAGTAATACCTTTTTAACTTTTATTTAATGTTTACAATGCAAATTAATTAGATTCACTTTATTTGTTCAACAAAGCAAGTCTCTCATATAAAATATCTACTAAAAGACAAAAAATAGTACTTTATAAACTGTATTGTAAATAAATCATTTGAATATTTTCATATTAGTCAATATTATTACTGAAATTAGTTTAAAAACTGAATAAATATAAATTTACACACATTTATACCAGTAAATAAACATAATGATGGGCTAAAAATCTGCAGAACTCTGCGCACGCAGATTCCGTGTGGCCCTAGTGATATGTAAACCCATTAGCATTACACTTGGATCAATCAGATGTTGTAACTGCTGCTTTTTGTGTGTTTTTCCCCACAGTTAAAGGAGCAGATAAACCCGTTACTGTGGTTTATGTACCATCTCATCTCTACCACATGGTGTTTGAGCTCTTTAAGGTATTCTCAAGTACACTACCTGACAAAAGTCTTGTCGCCTTTCCAAATTTTAGGAGCAGCATATAATAACTTGACTTCCAGTTGATCATTTGGTATCAGAAGTGGTTTAAATGAAAGACAAAGGCCTCTAGATTATGCTTATTTCACCAAAATATAACACGATCATGTCTTGATTGTTAATTATTTTATGAGGACAGTGCGGTCTGACTCTGCTTAGACTAAAGTCTCGTCACTGAACAGAAATAATGTCCAGTATAGAATATAAAGTCATGCTGCAGTGGAAAAAGAATGAATATTGTGTGTGACTCCCATGAGCTTGGAGGACTGCATCCACACATCTCTGCAGTGACTCAAATAAAGCATTAATAAAGTCATCTGGAATGGCAGAGAAAGCGTTCTTGCAGGACTCCAAGAGTTCATCAAGATCCTTTGGATTCATCTTCAATGCCTCCTCCTTCATCTTACCCCACACATTCTAATAATAATGTTCATATCTGGTGACTGGGCTGGCCAATCCTGCAGCACCTTGACCTTCTTTGCTTTCAGGAACTTTGATGATGGAGAATTTGCCCTCTCCTGTGGTTTGTAATGTAATGGGCAGCACAAATGTCTTGATACCTCAGGCTGTTGATGTTGCAGATCTCTAGCACGCCCCAATACTGAATGTAACCCCAAACCATGATTATTCCTTCACCAAACTTGACTGATTTCTGTGAGAATCTTGGGTCCACGTGGGTTCCAGTAGGTCTTCTGCAGTATTAATGATGATTGGGATGCAGTTTAACTGATGATTCAGTTTAAAAATCGACCTTCTGCCACTTTTCCCAAATGATCAACAAGAAGTTATTATTTGTTGCTCGTACATCTGAGATTAATGACAAGACTTTTATCAGGTTGTGTATACACTTATTTGTAGAGCATATTTGCGACATGTTCAGAGTAAAGGATGCATTATGGTGCAGTCGTATATATGATTTTCTTTGGGTCACATGATGCTCAGTTTATGGCTTTGCTCTTTTAGACCTGTGCTGTGCTATAAATATGTTGTGTGACCTCTGCAGAATGCCATGCGCGCTACCATGGAGCTTTACGAAGATGCCATGGAGTATCCCCCAGTGCATGTGCAGATCGTCCTCGGCCATGAAGACTTGACTGTTAAGGTACTACAGACTGGGTGTGGTAAAATCTGTGGTAAATCCTCACATCAACTTAGTAATTGATGCTGAAAATCCAGTTGTTTTCATTTTAGTTATGCTGCAGACAGGCAATTAGAGATGTCAACACTTTACTGACATTTAAAATGACCATTCAGCAGATTCATTTTCAAACACATTAAACTTTATTCTCAGAAATTCAGAAAAATGCAAATGTTTTCAGTGCATCATGAAGATTGGAGCAATGACTGCTGAAAATTCAGCTTTGACACCACAAGAATGAATTACTTTTCAACATATTTTCAAATATATAGAGGGTTCCCACGCTTCTTGTTTTTTGTGATTTCCTACATCCTTTGGGTTAAAAAAAAAAATCTACAATTCAGAGTTTTTACATTTTGTTTTTGTTTTTAATTTTACAGCATGTCCACTGTAGTGGACCACAGGACTATTTTAGTTCGAAATGACAGCCAACAAAACTATACAGGATATGGCTGTAAAAGGATATTTATCCAACATTAATGTAAAAAAACAAAACAAAAGCCATTTTTTCCCTTTTGTATTAAAATTCCTGGAACAGTTTAGTCTGAAAGAGACCCGAACTCAAAAAAACAAAAACAAACTCAACATAAAAGCGATTTAAAACTTCTGCAATTTCTTCCTCTTCTTGAACAATTTCTTGTATGTTACATTTAAATTCATCCTCATCTCTCTCCTCATCTGACAGCTCTATTTTATAAAAAGAGTCCTCTCTGCTTCAGTTCTGCCTCCTACAACATGAAGTCATTAATTACATTAAGTTGGTCCTGGAGTCCACTATAGTTGACATTTAAAATAGGATGATATTTTGAAACACAGTTTAACAGCTTTGAAAGATAAATGCATTGCTCCTGACACTTTAATAAACAAATACATATGTAATAATAGTAAAAAAAACATTTAAAACGCTCAATTTTACATCTTTCTCCTTCCCATAAAATGTGCTCATTTGTATGTCAGCCATTTTGGATGCAGTGTAAGAAGTGGTTCCTAGCATGCCAGCCAATCAAATGACGTATCACTAGAAAGCCCAGGATGTCCTCTGCACAGTACAACAGGACTTGACAGAGTATCTTAAAAAATTCAAAGAAAATTTATGAAACCGCATTGTCCACTACAGAGGACACAAGTCAACATTCTGAGTTCCCACTATTCCTAAGCCAAAAGTCAAATTCCCTCATTTTTACTGACTAAAGCCCGGTTTATACTTCTATGCGAGAGATCGGTGTGACTGATGGCGCATGCAATATGCGTTGTTGCGCTTTTATACTTGTATATTCATGAATGTACTGCCTTATACCTAGATCTTGTTACCCTGCTTAAGTATTAAATGTTGTTACTTTATTTCGAATTGCAATATTCATTTTAGAGTCAACAGCCCTGTCTGTTCAAACGAGCGCTGGACGATTCGTTTGTTCAGTTCAAACGAGTTGATTCTTTTGGAGCCACTTTAAATTCTGTTATATTCCCTTTGAGCTAATTTAAAGTTCACGCACTACATAATTATTTATTACATGTGCGAGGCCCTACATACTTATGCACGCTGTTTGTGTTGCTCTGTAATAACACTTCCGAGGTGTTTATGTTAGGTAGGTGTTTATGTTCCTGTGTGTCAAGTTTCTTCACTAGTTTTTTTTTTTTCTGAACACTTAAATGTACAAGTGGCTCAAACTCGCTCATTTTGAGGCAGGAACTGACTGACGTGCAACAACTTTAAAACACAAAACAAGAGTTTCCATCTAGAGCTACTTCACAGGGCTCCACACTTGTAAACACTCGCTCCATCCGGCTCGTGCAGCTCTAACCTCCGCCCACACTCGTCATCGTGTCCAAGCTGACCAATCACAGAGCTTGCGCTACGTGTCGTTTTGACGTGCAGTTACATTTTTTGAGAGGTGCGCGTCAGCGACGGCCATGACGAGAACTACATGACCACGTTCAGGCCGCGCCCGTTAATATTATTGCTATAAATCTTCTGACTCTGCCAGAACTTTATTGGAAGGAAAATTTGATTGTAATGGTCATTACACGGCTGTCGGTGAACATGTCAGATCAGTAATCAAAGACCACAGATTTTTGATTTCTGGAATCTTTTAGAATTTCCCGAATTTGTCTCATGCGACCAAATCATGGCTGAAATCACAGTGTGAGCAGGGCTTTAGTTATAAAGTGTGTTAATTTAATGAGCAATTGAATATGTTTATCCAATAGGCTGGCAGAGTGAGTGTGTTTTGCCATATTACTGCTTTCAAAGCATTTATGATTGATTGATTGATTGATTGATTGATTGATTGATTGATTTTTTTTTTTGTCATCCTCAAGCTTTTTAACGGTACAGCAGATTTGAACCATTGAATGCTGAGTGATCATGCCCGGCTCCTGTCGTCCTGTCATAGGTCAGTGATCGTGGAGGCGGAGTCCCTCTGAGGAAGATTGACAGGTTGTTTACGTACACCTACTCCACAGCTCCTCGTCCTCAGATGGACACATCCCGAGCCACGCCGCTGGTCAGTTCAACACACATTCAGTGTCTCCAAATGTTAGGAAAGGTGTAGAGATTAGGGATGGGCGATACCAATATTTTTGTTTCCGATCCAATACCAAGTATTTCAAGACAAGTATCATCGATACCGATACCAATTCTTTAATTAAATATTTTATAGTGAATAAAAAAATGGTTATCACCTTTATTATAATTATTATTATAATATTATAATTATTATTATCATCACCATTATTATTATTATTATTCAATTAAACACAAAACACATGATTCCTTTTTACATTTATTTAAATAACAGAACTATAATTGCATGACACCATATATGACGAAAAATAATACACTGCAGAAACCTTATTTAATTAAAAAAGTAGATCTCTCCTAGTTATTATGTGTACCTAAACTTTGTATTTTATTTGATAAACTATTTAAAACTATTTAAACTAAACTACTTAGTCTTTACTTGAGTGGTCTACAGTCTATTATTCTGAACCCTGTGAAATGTAACAGAAATCTGAAATATGCCAATTTACACAAATTACATAAATGACAGAGTTTAGAGTAGGATTCCCCCTCAGCTTTGGCATATTAATATTACAAAGAATCATATATAATGATTCCCCCTCAGCATATTATAATTATAGTGTGTGCATCTGTGTGTTCATATGAACATCTATCAGGTAAAACTTTATATAAACTGGCTGTCTGTGTTGAACTCGACTCGACTTTTTGTAAAATAATTCCCTCTGGTTAGCTGGACAATGACCGGATTCCTTAAAGGATTCTGCCAAAGTTTTACAACCTGCGCTGGGTGTGTGTGTGGTGTCTGTACTAACGCTGACCCATTAGCGGAGATACAGCGGAAGGATATTATAGTTCCCATTCGTGTTCCTATTTAAGTAAATATTTATATAATATGTGGCGCTATAACTATTGAGATATTTTACTCAGTAAGAAAACCCCTGGAAAACATCGATACTTTTACTTTAATAATAATAATAAGTAATAATAATAAGTTTTATTTATATAGCGCCTTTCCATAGCTCAAGGCACTTTACAACTTTAGGATCGATCCTTTTGATACATTCCCAGTATCGAAAATATCGATACTTCAGGATCGATCCGCCCATCCCTAGTAGAGATGCTGAGACGTGGAGTTGTTGTTTATTAAGAGTTTTGTTTGGGTGTTTCTTTGATAGGCTGGTTATGGTTACGGGCTGCCCATCTCCAGACTTTATGCCAGATATTTCCAGGGTGATTTGAAACTTTATTCGATGGAAGGATTCGGCACAGATGCCGTCATTTACATCCGAGTGAGTACCTCTTTGTGTAATTATTATTATTTTTCGTGTGTGTGTGTCGTGTACCCCAAAAAGTGACAAACCAGCTGCTTCCTGTTTAGAGTCAGCGGTGTTCATTAGTCCAATTACTAGGGCTAATAATATACAAACAACCAAATAATCCATCTTAGCAAACACTGTTTCTGTTTTATCTCTGAAGGCTTTGTCCACCGACTCCATCGAGAGGCTTCCCGTTTACAACAAATCTGCCTGGAAGCATTATAAGACCATCCATGAGGCTGATGACTGGTGTGTGCCCAGCAAAGAGCCCAAAGACATGACCACCTTCCGCAGCTTCTAGACTCTTCTTTGGGCCGGATTAGCATGCTAGCTATTTAAGTTTCAGTTTAGTTTGCACCAAATCTTGGGTTTTAGCTAACATGATGGCAGCTCGACTTTAATCAAGGTGTTATTAAGCAGCTGAGCTACCGTCACGATACCTAAAACCCAGAATTTGAACAAACTAAACTGAAACTTAATTAGCTAACACGCTAATGCAACTTCACGGTGCAGGTCCTAGCACACTCTTCACCTTCAGCACAGAAGAGGAGCGTAGAGACTTTACATCATCAGTATGTGCAAACACAACCTGATTATAGTCATAAGTGAACATTGTTGAACTTAAACCTGGTGGTACTAGTGTTAGTAAACAAAAACAAGGTGTTGTTAGTGCCATCATCAAACTCTGCAGACCCTTAAAGGGTCAGTTCACCCAAAAATGAACATTTCCTTTTAATCTCCTCACCCACAGGTCAGTTTTTACTCTCGTCGGTGAGTAAATGACCAGGAAATCTTCATTTTTTAGATGAGCTAACCCTTTAATACTATTACTGTTTCAGTTTAGTTTGTGCCAAATCTTGGGTTTTAGCTAACATGACAGCAGCTCGACTTTAAGAACTCTTTGTTGCCATGCTATTATGAAGCAGATGAGCTACCTTAATGGTAGCTAAAACCGAGAATTTGAGGAAACAAAACTGAAACTTAACTAGCTAGCAAGCTAACTGGTCTTAAAACCCAGAATTTGAGCAAATTAAACTGAAACATAACTAGCTAGCAAGCTAATCTGGCTTCACCTTAAAGGCCCAAGAACACTCCTCACCTTTAGCAGATCAAACTTCAGCACAGAAAAGGAGTGTGGAGACTTTAGGTTCATCAGTATGTGCAAACACAACCAGATTATAGTCATAAGTGAACATTGTTAAACTTTACCCTGGTGGTACTAGTGTTAGTAAACAAAAACAAGGTGTTGTTCGTGCCATTAAACGGTCAGTTCACCTAAAAATGAACATTTTCTGTTAATTTCCTCACCCACAGGTCATGTTTTACTCTCCTGTCTGTGAGTAAATGACCAGGAAATCTTCATTGTTTGGTGAACTAACCCTTTAATACTATTACTGTTAAGTTTCATTTTAGTGAGCGCCAAATTTTGGGTTTTAGCTAACATGACGGCATCTCTACTTTAAGAACTCTTTGTTGCCATGCTATTATGAAGCAGATGAGCTACTTCATGGTAGCTAAATCCCAGAATTTGAGGAACTGAAACTTAACTAGCTAGCAAGCTAATTGGTCTTAAAACCGAGATTTTGAGCAAATGAAACTGAAACTTAACTAGCTAACAAGCTAATTCGGTTTAGCGGTACAAGTCCCAGAACACTCCTCACCTTCAGCAGATCAAACTTCAGCCCAGAAGACGAGAATGGAGAATTTACATTCATCAGTATGTGGAGACACAACCTGAATATAGTCATAAGTAAACATTGTTGAACTTTAACCTTGTTGTACTAGTGTTAGTAAACAAAAACAAGGTGTTGTTAGTGCCATCATCACACTCCTCAGACCATTAGAGGGTTAGTTCACCTAAAAATGAACATTTTCTGTTAATCTCCTCACCCACAGATCAGTTTTTACTCTCGGGTGGGTGAGTAAATGACCAGGAAATCTTCATCTCTGTGTGAACTAACCCTTTAACACTATCGCTGTTCTGGCGTGTTTCGAGTGTTTTACTTCCAGTATGTGCAAAGCCAGTATGTATTTATTTTGTTTCGGTCACGAGTCGTAAGAAAGACTGAAGTGTTGATTATTTTTGCTTCGTGAACTTACGCTTGTGTGTTTTACCAGCATAAACGGGACTCCACATTCCCTGTACAGTCCCATGAGTTACATTTTCTGAGCCAGTATAAAAGTTTTAGTTTCATAAAGTGTGAAAGTGAATCGTTTTGGATGTTAAATACCTTCAAACACTCAGCTAATTAACTTTACACACACTTCCAGGGTTAGTTCAGATTAACAAAATCATATGTTTTTTACGTCATGTTTACGTCCAATCGAACATTTTATTTATGGAACATAATTCGTCGAATATTAGGAGCTGTTTAGTATATGTTGACTTCAATTGATGGAAGAAACAAACCCAATATAATTTGAGGGAACTCAAAACATCACCAGTACAGTACAACATTTGACGTAGATCAAAATATTGTTATAGTTTTATTAATGAATAATATAAAGAAGAAATGTATAAATGATGGTGTATTTTGTAAAAATATGAATACATTTAAACACACAACTAATATAATAAGAAATGCATATAAAATATGTACAATATATTCATATTTCAATATTAATATATTGAAATATTTTAATATTGTAAAAATATAAATATAATTCAACACCTAATATAACAAAAAGTAAAAAAAATATAACATGCACTCATTATTTATACATTTCAATGGATATTTTGTAAAATATTTCTGTATTTCAACACACATAAATAATATAATAAATAATGAAAGTGTATATTATTAATCTTTTATTAATCATTGCTACATTTCAATCCATATTTCGTAAAATAT
>CAIGQQ010014639.1:0-11007 GCA_903798035.1 Danio albolineatus
TTTATCATGCGCATTTACATCAATAAGGCAATAAAGCTCTTTCTTTTAAAGTGTGTGCTTCAGGGTTGAGAACATTTTTCTTTCAGTTCACAAGTGTGAATTTAAATCAATTAGGTTCCCAGTTAGGTTGGAATTGGAGTCTGAATCGAAATGACAGGAAGTTGCATTTATTGAAATTCAGTGTAACTAAATGTGAGTAGGCCTTTAAAATCTGCTAATGAAAAGTCATTATATTAACTTCCTCAAATTTGTATTCCAATTAACATGAGTCAAATCCTGTTCGCTACCTCAAATTCTGAAACTGAATTTGAAAACCACTCTTAAAGGGATAGTTCACCCAAAAATAATAATCTACGCAATATTTACTCTCTCTTAAGTGTTTCCAAACCTTTTTGAGTTGAACACAAAACAATTGTTACAGCTTCTATCACAATCATGAAAAACCTGAATAAGTCATGGAATTTTGACATGGCATTTTCCAGGCCTGGAAAAGTTTTGGAAAAACTGAAAAACCCACAAAGTTTTGGAAAAGTCATGAAAATTAGTTTAAAAAATGTCTGTTTGCTTAAATATAGGTTAGTTGTCTTTACTTCTTGTCTGTCCATGGTCAAACACATGCTCTCACATTATTAGCGCTGTGTGAACATTATCTAAATACATTTTACTTAGATAAAAGATTCATTTAAACTAAATAGATTGTTGCATGTTTTATGATATGCTGTAATAACTTCAAACTTGCATTGTTTTACTTATTATTTAACATGTATACATAGACATGACATGAAACATTAGGTCAGGAAAATTTACTTGAAAGTCCTGGAAAAGTCATTGAATTTTAGTAGTAAAAATGTGTGTGAACCCTGTTTTGTGTTTATCTGAAGAAAAAAAAGTCTTGAAAGGTTTGAAAGCACTTGAGGGAGAGTAAATAATGACAGAATTGTCATTTTAGCACATACTACCCCTTTAATTTCTCTCTGAATGATGTAGAATCCAGCTGAATTGATTTGCTGCACAGTGTGAAGTGTCTGCAGTCAAAAGACTTGGTGTAATAAAGTCGGAGATAATAATACAGCCTGAAATCTTGCTTGCGTCACTAACTTAACTTTCAGTGTGCATTTTACTGACAGTGTAGATCATAGAAATGTTTTTTGTTGTGAACATTGCTCATCATTTCAACAGTATCGGATGCAAACAAAATGTCTTAAACCACCTACTGTACTGTACTGTAACACTACAGCAAGTCATAGTTTTGTGAAGCATAGGATTCTACTTGATGCTTATTTTGTCAGATGCTATCAATAAAGAATTCCTCACATGCCGTGACATTTTGTGTTGGATTTTTGTGTCAGTGCTGTTAGTTTGCAACATTTTAATGTATATATTTTTTCCAGACTACCTGAAATCGAACTTAACCCTCAATATATATTAAATTTCATCAGTGTTGGGCAGTAGCGTCGCTACTAGTGACACTACTAGCTTAACTACTTTTCTCAGTAGCGTGGCGGTAGCGTAGCTATTTTATAAATCAAATAGCTTTTCAGTAACAAAGCTATTATTTAGTCAAGTAGTGCAGTTGGATTTCTCATACATGGCATTTTCTGCAATATATATTTCAAAATATTGCTAAGATGTCTGTTTACACACACATACATAAATTATATAAACAAATCTATTTTTCAAATTAATATTTTTTAATAGGGAG
Source organism: Danio albolineatus (assembly GCA_903798035.1). Lineage (NCBI taxonomy): Eukaryota > Metazoa > Chordata > Actinopteri > Cypriniformes > Danionidae > Danio > Danio albolineatus. The sequence continues at coordinate 1,703 of CAIGQQ010014639.1, forward strand.
CTATAAAATATTATATTTGTGTATACATTAGATTAGTCAGTACTGAAGCCAAATTTGGAGCTAATCTGACTAAATAACGTATTATAATGGCCCAAAAGCTAAAGATGCTTGGTGACTAAAATATATATATTTTAAATAAATACATTTGTATAATAAATCTGTTTTGTTTAAGTGCACCAAAATACATTGCAAATATTCACTAAGAAATGGATAAAAATAATATATATACAGTACATGGCACCTGGAGAAAATCCACGTGAAGAGAGGGAGAACCTACAAACTCCTAAACTGCCGGGACTCAAACCGGCGACCTTCTTTCTGTGAGGCAACAGTGCTGAGCCACTGAGCCACCATGTCAGCCCTGCATACTATTCAGTTAAGATGGAAATATACTAAATCACATTGAATAACAATGTACCAATTCAGACTGGGTAATTCAAATTAAATAAAACCTATTAACTGGAATTCAACTGAAACAAAATTGTACACATTTGTCTCTATTTATTTATTTCATTCATTTTCTTTTCAGCTTTGTCCCTTTATTAATCCGGGGTCACCACAGAGGCATGAACCGCCAACTTATCCAGCATTTGTTTTACACAGCGGATGCCCTTCCAGCCGCAACCCATCTCTGGGAAACATCCATACATTCTCATTCACACACACACTACGGACAATTTAGCTTACCCAATTCACCTGTACCGCATATCTTTGGATAACTTTGGGGGAAACCGGAGCACCCGGAGGAAAGCCACGCGAACACGGGGAGAACATGCAAACTCCACACAGAAATGCCAACTGACCCAGCCGAGGCTCGAACCAGCGACCTTCTTGCTGTGAGGCGACAGCACTACCTACTGCGCCATGTCGCCCTATTTATTTATTTATCCAAAATGTTAACACATTGCCATGAGATTGCGTCATTGCTTCGGTATTTTGATATTGTATATAATGTCATCCAAAATGAAATGACAGAAGGTTATCAAAATTAAATTTATGACTTACCATCTTGTACTACCTCAAGGGCTAGTGTTTAGGGAAGAAAATATAGGAGGCCCTTTCCCAGAGATGGGTTGTGGCTGGAAGGGCATCCGCTGCGTAAAACAGATGCCGGATAAGTTGGCGGTTCATTCCGCTGTGGCGACCCCGGATTAATAAAGGGACTAAGCCGAAAAGAAAATGAATGAATGAATATAGGAGGCCTATTTTTGCTGTCAAATACTGCCCCGTTGCGGTTAGTAACCGAAGTGCAGGACACACCAAACAAACACGCGGCTCTCCAAGACCTTCTTTTAGGGGGAAAAAAGCAACTAAAACGTCATTAGAATGAAAGAAAAGATTTGATTATAGATGCTTAAAAGTTAAATACAGAAGACGTGATCAAGAGACCCCACTGATTAAATCAATTATGCTAATGAAAGGCGTCATTGGAGGCTTCTTCGGGTCAAATTCGGCGTTCAAACTGGCTCTTCACAGTTCACAAACACACTCAAACACACTGGACAGGAGCTGGGATGTCTGCTAGGGTGATTTTCAGAGGAATAAGATACCTGCAGGTCTTCACGTGCTGGATACAAGTAAGTAAAGGAGACGAAATAACACAAACAACGGTTTCCACTTATTCACAGTACTTTAATGTAACGTCAGCTCGCCAGTTAAAGTTTAAGCTCCACTGAAACACCAACATCGATTATTTTTGACTAATTTTATTCATTTTAATTCCCTTTTAGATGTTGGAAGACATATTTATTATTTTCTCCTCTCTGAAGGCATCAAAGACACGTAAGATGGAGACCGAGACAGATTCAGTAAGTTCACTCATGTTGTTGTCTTTATGTCAATAAGTTACCTCAGAAACTACATATAAATAGATTTTTACCTTCTGAGTGCATAAATATGACCATATCAACTTGTTTATAATAAATAATTTAACTAAATCAAACAAGTTATAGCCTAGTATATTTGACTTCACTGTAAGTCTAAAATGTCTATATCTTAACTTACATCAGTCAAACTGACAAAAATGTTACATTAAACCTGATTAACTTTTTGAAATAAGTTAAAGTAGCATAAAAAAAAAACATTTGTTGTCATGACTTTTGTCATATATTTCTTTTTACAGTTTGCCTTCCACAACACTAAATTATAATAACTCTTTCGCAGATGTTCTGTTTTCTGCATGTTTAGGGTTTTGAGAACTGATTTTTATCATAGTTTATTTTAAGCTGGCATCGTAAGCCACTTCCTAAAAACAACACACAGAACTGTCACCAGTTCCCAAGCTCTGCTGAAGTTGTATTTCCCATAATGTGCACAGTGTTTGTCTCAGCCTGTCTGTCTTGTATTTACATTTGACAACTTTCTGTGAATCAAGGGTTTCAAAAATGCCATTATAAATCGATAAGGTATAGACTTTAAAAGCACACAGAAGCAATGATAGATCTTTTCTTCAGTCTCGAGCTCACATATTTATATTTATTCATTATTGGAATACATTATAAATCTTGCTAATTATGATTGTATGAAAACATGCTAATTCTGAATGGACAAAAACGCAGCAGATCAGATTGGATGTGATCATACTAATTCGCAGCGGTTCAGATTGCATGTAAACATACTACAGTAATTCATTTAGCATGAAAATGTACTAAAGCAGCAGTTACATCTATTAATATTGATCCTTCTCCATTAATTGGCCTGTTGGAGTTCTACACCCTGACTGTGAGTTACCGTTTTATTTTTTTGAATGAATAGCTTTTCTGTCATTATTAGCTAGGTGGTGTATTTTGTTGCCGTGGAAGTCTCCTCAACCTCCATCCCATACTCAGTGGATTAAAGACGCCTTATTTTTGTTAAACTAGAAAAGCATAAACATAGTCTTTGAGGTTCAGTGATCAAATTTTCTAACATTTTGTTGTCATTCTTGGAGCATGTCAAATCTCTGAGACTTGGGGTGGTTACTGTGGAGTGAATGGTTGACCATCTTGCACTTTTGTTTGGGTCTTCCAGATGAGTATTAGTGCTGATATAGCACTAGCATGCAACTCTTCTTGACAAAAAACCACAAGTTTGAAGAATGTGCATCCCTCAGCCTATTTAGTTTAATATATTTTCCCTTTTCTCTCTCTTTTAATTTTTTTTCTTTTCTTTTATTATCATTGTTTATTTTACCTAATACACCATGCTGTCAGCCTCAACTTTCAGTACTGACTTGTCCACATGCTTAATTTGAAAAATTAATGCACATCATATATTGTTTATGCATATCATACACTGTATGTTGCACAATATGAGGGTTATAGTGTGGTTTATTTATATTCTTTATTTGTATTGACGTGTTTGACGAAAACGTGCTATTGCAAATTGAATTAAAATCCATTAATTCGGATGAAATGAAAACATGCAAATTTATACTGAATCAAATTGTACAAATTTGCATCTAATTAAAAATATTCAACCCCAAAATGTAGGAGTTACACATTTCTATGTTATCGAACATCATATATTGTTTATGCATATCTTATACTGCATGTTGCACAATATGAGGGTTCTAGTGTGGCTTGTTTTTATCCTTTTAATTAATTTTGTACTGTTATATACTTTTTTTTCTATTTGTACTGTTATTTTCTCCCTTACTTTTGTTTGTTAACTGTCAAAAAAATCCAATCAATAAATCTTAAAAACTAATAATAATAATTTACTAAATCACATCAAAGGAAAATGTACCAATTCGTATTAGATGAAATCGTGCTAATGCAAATTGAATTAAAATGCATTAATATAGATCAAATGAAAATATGCAAATTTATAATGAATCAAATAATCAAATTTGCGTCTAATTAAAAATGTTCAACCCCAAAATGTATGAATTTCGTATTTCTATGTTATTGCATGTCATATATTGTTCATGCATATCATATACAGTATTTTGCACTATATAAATGTTATAGTGTGGTTTATTTTTATTATTTTTATTAATTTTGTACTATTATATACTTTTTTTCTATTTGACCTGTTTTTTTCTTTTACTTTTGTTTGTTAACTGTCAAAAAAATCCAATAAATAAATCTTAAAAAAAAACATCCTAAATCACATCGAATAAAAATGTACCAATTTGTATGAGACACAAATATGCTAATGCAAATTAATTAAATTAAAATGCATTAATTTGGAACAAATGAAAACAACATGCAAATCTGTACAATTTGATTCAGTATAAATTTGCATCTAATCAAAAATGTTCAAAAGTTACACATTTGTTATTGCTGTTATTATGTGATAAAAAGCATTAAACTCAAGTTATATAATATTTGTATAGAAAAGACCGTTAAAAACACAAAATCCAGCATGTACTGTATTTAAACAAACAAAAAATCAAGATTTGAGGTTAAATTTGACACAAAAATGTGTATTTTAGATGCCATATCTCATTTAATTTGATTTCATTCATTTATAAAGCACAAGTAAACACAACATTAGTTGACCACTGTGCTGTACCACATGACAGAAGGCATAATAATAATAATAATAATAATAATAATAATAATAATAATAATAATAATAATAATAATAATAAATAAATAAATAAATAAATAAATAAATAAATTTAAAAATTCTACGGTTTTTACTTTTTTTTTAACCCACTTGGCTGTCGTTCACTTTAAAAGTCCTGCGGTGTGGCATTAATTTTTAAAGGCCTGAATATTCCATAGTATCTCTCAATGAATACAAACTTATCAAATATGAATGTAAAAAATAAGCGAAACAATAATAAGACAAACATGTTTTGATATATACGACGCACAGTCTTCTCAAATATCCAGTAAGTGCAGTTTCCAAATGAATTCAGAAGTCCCCATTCGCTGAACACAGCAGCATGGCATTACATGTGAGTGTGTTTTGGAAAGCGAGAGTGGGAGGATATCATTATGAGTGTGTTTGTTGTGTATGTGTGTGCGCTCGAACTCTCTCTTACTGTCATGTGTGTGGCGGTACGGGGAAGTGAAGGCACTCTTCAGGCAGCTGTGTTATTAGCGCTGAGCTGTGGGCGATGATGGCTGACTTCACTGCTTAATTTATAGTGTTTCTCACTTCTGTCGCCTCTCGTTTTCAGTACCCTCTTCAAGACTTTGCCGCTGAGGAGTTTGAAGGTAAGAAACAAAAAACAAACACACAAACTAAAAAAAAAAAAAAAATGATTACCACTGTCAAGTCAAGGTATAGATGTTTCGAACTTGCTGACAGAGCGAAATACTCATGTTCAGAGAGATTAATGTGGATTCTAGTAACGTAATCATGACTCTGTTGATTGCAGCGTGCAGACGTGATGCTGTTATCTTGGCTATTGATGTTCCAAAGTACTGTTAGATGGATTAAAGCCGTTTCAATTTAATGCCTGTTGACGTGTTTGTGTGTTGTTTGCGATTAGGAGATGGTGTGATGAGCCGCCGAAGGGTCTCGGTGAAAGACCTGGGCCAGGGTGACTGTCAGGGCTGGTTGTACAAAAGGAAGGAAAGCAAAGGGCTCTTGGGCTGGAAGTGGAAGAAGTTTTGGTTCGTGCTCAAAAAATGCTCGCTCTACTGGTACACGTCAGACATGGTGAGTTTTGTGGTTTTCCTCTGGTAATGTGCGGCGTTGCTTCATGCCAAGAGACTACACTGTAAAAATCGATCTTGTATGCCTTACAAAAAATGTGAGTAAACATACCTTAAAGTGACAAGTTAATTTCACTTTAAAAAGTGAGTAAACCTGTTAAAAATTAAAATGAAAAGTTCAGTTTACTTTAAGAAAGTGAGTAAACCAGTTTGCCGAAAGTTAAATACGTTTGTCTTTATTTCTATAGCGCTTTTACAATGTAGATGGTGTCAAAGCAGCTTCACATTGAAGTTCTTGTAAACTCAAACTGTCAGTCTGGTTTTCAGAGTTGAAGTTCAGTTCGGTGTGGTTTAATTTTAGCTTCTAAAAGTCCAAACAGTGAAGAGCAAATCCATAGATGGACCAAGCAAGCAAGCAAGCGAGGAATAAACAGTAGCAGAAACAAACAGCAGTGGCAAGGAACAAACTTCACCAATTGACGAAAGTGAAGGAAAAAACCTAGAGAGAAACCAGGCTCAGTTGGACATGACCATTTCTCCTCTAGCCTAACTTAAGTTGACTTAAAAAATAAAGTGAGTAAACCTACTGTAACTTGGAACTGTTAAGTTGACTTAATTAACTTAATAGTTTTAACATTTGTGCATCCCATTAACAAAAATAACACTTGGGTCCCTAAATGACAAAAATGTCACATCCGTCACATCCATAACAGAAAAGTGTCACATCCATATTGCAGCTTTTCCCTCACAAATGCGAAAATGTATGTTAAAATAAAATGAGCAATGTTTGTTCTATAGTGAGCCAGCTCTTATCCATGTGATTAGCATTGTTTCTTTTGTGTTGTGCAGTTTAATCGACAGAATTTCTACAAAGTATGTTGTATACTGTAAACTCGAAGACTTTTTTCATCACATCTATAACACACGTTTATTCTCCTAATTTTAAGTAAAAAAATAGTTTACAGATTGATTTTTTTCCTGCTCCCATAACTCTGTGTATAGTTGTTTTGGAAAATGTAAACAGATGTTTGAATATAATGTTAACATATACCTTATTTGTGCGTTTATGTTGAGTTTTTACTGCGAATGTCAATTTTTTTCATCAGCATCAGTTCTAATTATAATTATTTATCATTTTTAACCCTTTAAACGCTGGTTTGTTTACAAAATGGTACAGGTTAGGGCTGCAAAATATACCGTTTCAGCATCGATATGGCAATATCTGTGTCTGCTATAGTCACATCGCAGGATATGCAATGTTGAGGCATTATAGTTGATCAGGGCTAGACATGGGCTGGTGTAAGATTCTGATGGTTTGATAACCTTGGATAAAAATATTACTGTTTCACGGTATTGTGCTCACTGCTCTAAATTATATATTTTTTAAATGTCTGGGTAAAAAAACTACTTTTTTCCCCCCCTTTGAAAACAATATATTTTATTTTTTGAAAGATTTATAACATTTTGGCACAGTAAACATGTCAAACAGAATAATTAAACTCAATTATTGACTTCTGCTGTGTTCATTTGCTTCAAAAACACAGATTTCTTTACAATTTAAAACAATATCATCTTTGGATATCTTTTCTGCTGGAGATACTGTTGTCCCAAAACACAAAACAAAAAAATGTAAATAAAAAATCTTCCACATACCTTAGGAACGGTATTACAAAAAAATTTGGGGGTTTTAAAACCTTGACTTTTCCAAACCGTGGCATGCCTTAAACGCTTATCGTCCCATGTCTAATCAGCACAGCAATTGAGAATACATAAAATTTGTTGAGTCAATGCAAAACAAAACCATAACAGTGTGAAACTTTATCATTTGCGTGAGTTGTAAAGACATTTCTAGAGTTTAAAGCATTCAGGCAATTTAATGAAGAATAATTTTACTGAATTATTAATACAATGTACATACAATACAGTCTATACAGTGTTGTTTTACATTTCGTTAATCTATTTCTGTACCTGAATACGGTTTCACTCTCCTTAACCCATAAAGTTTCTTTTATTTGTGTCTATTGTAAATATTCTTACTTGCAATTTATTTATTGTTTTTTTTTTATACATAATTCACATGCTTACAAAATCAACCCAATCAATCTTTTTTTCCAAATATTTCTGTTTCCAAATATAGGAAATTGTATTCATATTGCAATATATTGCAATAAAAACAAAATATCGCAATGTCAGACTTTTCCAATATCGTGCAGCTCTAGTAAAGGTGTTTTTTGTTTTTTAAATAAACATATTTGTTATTTTCCATATGCTAAATTCTAAGCAGATTACAAAAAACATCTAGTAAAAAAATGTCAAAATTAAAAAATATAAGCCTTCTCAACAAATGGTTGAGAAGTTAAATGGAACTGGGAAGAACTTACAAGGTGGGATTTCAATGTGGACATTTTTGTCCTTAAGGTCTTGAGCAGTGTTGGGCATGTTCCTTTTAAAAAGGAATTAGTTATAGTTAGTTACTTCTTACTAATAGTAACTGAGAAACATATTTATAAAAGTAACTAATTACCAGTGAAAGTAACTATTGTGTTACTTAAAATCTAATTTGTCAAATGACTATAAAAAAAATATAAAACAAACAGTACAGTAATCAATAACAATTAATATAGATCTAGGTGTTATTTTGTTTAATTCTGTCTGAGTAAGAAGTGCTTGCGGTGGAGAAAAATGAAGAGATATTTGCTTTGACGTTGTGGCTTTGTCTCCTCCTTTGGTAGCAGAGCTCATGTTATCACCTGCGTAGCCACAAATTTTTTGGCGGCATGTGACTATGTGAGGTGCTTCATTATGATGCAGAGAGACTTTTCCTGGGCATAAGTTACACGATACATAAACATTCTTGCTTTTCACCTCAGTGTGCATTTTAATGTCAGTAACGGTGATGGCGTTTTAACGGGGGAAACAGGAATTCATTTGATTTCTTGTTACTGAAAAAAGTATCGGCGTTAGTAACGTCACTTATTTATAGCGCCAATGGTCCTGAGTGTAACTTTTTTCTGTACCAAGTGTGAAATAGATTTTTAAGGGAAATGATGGTGAAGTATTAAAATACCAATACAAAGTACACACCTAAGCAAATATTATACAGTGTTGGGCATGTTCCTTTAAAAAGTAATTAGTTATGGCTACTAGTTACTTCTCACAAATAGTAATTGAGAAACATAATTATAAAAGTAACTAATTACCAGGGAAAGTAACTTGCGTTACTTAATCTAATTTGTCAAATTATTATAAATCTAAACATTGTATAGTAATCTACACTATTTAATGTTGTTGTGGGACAATGTGAGAGACAACAGCAGCATGCCCTCAGCTATATATCTAGATGTTATTTTGTTTAATTCTGTTAGAATTGAGTAAAAAGTGTTTGCGGTGGAGAAAAATGAAGAGATATTTGCTTTGACATTGTGGCTTTGTCTCCTCCTTTGGTAGCAGAGCTCATGTTATCACCTGCGTAGTCACTCATTTTTTGGCGGCATGTGACTATGAGGTGCTTCATTACAGTGCAGAGAGACTTTTATTGTCAGTAACAGTAATGTCATTGTAACAGGGGAAACAGTAATTTATTTGATTACTTGTTACTGGAAAAAGTATCGCCGTTAGTAACGCTGTTTATTTATAGCGCCGTTGGTCCTGAGTGTAACTTTTTTTCTATACCAAGTAGGGCTGTTCGATTAATTGAAATATATATATATA
>CAIGQQ010014649.1:0-19546 GCA_903798035.1 Danio albolineatus
TGGGTTTTGGGTTTATTTACAGTTGTGAATTGCATTATGGAATCTGGATCTCTGCTCTGTTGACATTTGATGTTGAAAATTCAACCCTACATTTTATGCAAAACTGACTTTTATTGACGTTTTAGTAGTTTGAAATAATTTATTGTTTAAGTCTGTAAAATAACAGTAAATGTACTGGCAATTTATTACAAGGTGTTTGTAGCATAACATACAACACCAACACAGAGAACATTGACTTGAAACTTTAAAAATGTTAATAAATGACCAACTTAAAGTTAAAAGTGATCAGAAGAAAGATCAAGGTCTCATACTGTGATTCAAAAGCATAAATAAATGGGGAAAAATAAAAAACAAGAATCACAAAATATAGAAAACTGCTAATTTACTGATTTTTTGTATTGTGTACATTTTCATCTTTGAGTGAACTATGCATAAAATGAAGATACCTTTTTCACCAGGTCTCATATCTCATAATTGTGAATTTAAGGCTATTTATCACCTTGCAGCTCAATGTTCCAATTAATTTGTGGTCTTTAAAAGGCAATTTTACCTTGAGCAGTGCTCAGTAGTCAGAATGGCCCAGGGCCAGCATAAGAGATGCTCTGGAAAGTTTGTCACTTAAGTTTAAAATTTGCGTCTGAACCTTTTTCAAAATGCATGCAAATGTGATGCAGTGTACAACTGAGAAGCAGCTAGACTGACAAAAATAAGTGTTCGGTTAGAAAAAACAGGAGAATGAGAGGATGATGATTGTACATGCAAAAGACACACATTATTACCGCTCACAAGGGCTTGTGCTGCACACACATGTTTAAAAAGAGCTTGTGGGCTACCAATTCCTCATGCGTAGATCTGTTGTCCTCTTGTGGAAGCAAACTAAGAAAGAAAAAAGTAAACATAATAGGTTGTTTGCACATGATGTTATTGAAGACATGGAAAATTCAGATGGAGGGCAGGAAGTGATTCTTCTACTTAGGAATCGCTATCAGAACATTACAAATTATTTAAATCAGCCAAAAATAAGAAATGCAGAAGTTTTTGTTCATAAAGATGAAAATAAAATAAAAAACTGTCTGAAAATTGGAAGTAAAAGTGGCTTTGTAATAAACATTTTCTCAATTCATCGTTTGAGAGCAGTAATAAAGATATATTATATATATTTATTCCATCAGAATAAAGTAAACAGCTGTAATGAGATGTGCAGCAGCATTGGATGTTTGTGGCTGGTTTTTATCAACAGAATAAAAAAGAAATGCTACCCTTGCAAGCAAAACTAGACTTTTGTTATTGTGGAGCACTAGTGTTAACCTCTCTACTAGCAAAAAAAAAATGTTTGTTGTTGTTTATAAGGAAGTCTGAAAGATAACATTATTCACATAAAAAAAGAGATATGTATATTTATACCACAAACTCCAATAAATACTGTAGTGTAAATGGCGTTGTATTATGATAGTCTATAATTGTAGTGTAGAAAACTGTATAGTCTATTGGATAATTGTTTATTACTACAGTTGTGTTGCATCGCGGCAACCACACAATTACTACAACAGTGTAATTCAAGCAATTAGCTATAGTATTGTTCAAAAACATTATAGTTTTTACTATAGGTTTTTTTCATGTGAGTAGCTTATAGTATTTACTGCCTAAATGGTAGGAAAATATATTTTAGTTCAGTAGAAAACTCTGTCCTGTTCATAACATCTCTATTAATTTTACCTTTGTAATATGGTATGAATTGAAAAAATACAGACTTTATTTTATACCTCCTATTTATTTTTACTTACTTCCTGCTCTCCACCTTAATTTCACACCAGGCCAGTAAAAAAATCCTTAGTGCTTAGCCCTGTTGAGTAATTCTCATTCTAATTAAAACTGAAATGTCCATCATGTTGTGACAATTACTTTTTTGTAAAAATAAAAATGTATTTATTACAACCATAAAAATGGCTTAAACATTGTCAGTACACTGTACTGTAAGCACAACCAGTTGTTAGGTGTTTGTGAGAGAGAGAAAAAAAACATTGAGTCATGGGGGCTGTTTTGCTTCAATAATACCTTCAGAGAACATGTATAGTCAGTGATCCATACATAAGCAGTGAGATTAGTGTGCTGTAGGCAGAACTGGAATAGACGTCTGTCCAGGCTGACACAGGTTAAAGATCTTGATGTCTTCAACTGGAGATTCCAGAGAAACTGCCACTTGAAAAAAATTAAGAAGAAAAAAAAAACATGTTACTCAGTAGGAAATCTCACCTGGTCTCTACTATTACAAAGTAAATTTCCAAGATAAATTTTAAGTTCAATCCACAGTATCAGTACCATAAAATTGCCACAGTTTTTAACTCCTCACTCAGAATATTAGGTTAACATGGTATTTTGTGAGAAATTCAATGATCTTGTTTAGTTTTCATTTTCTTGTGAAATTCTAAAAAGCTTAATTTTAGTAAACTGCAGTAACCTCAATCAAGAAAGGAGCATGTAGACAAAATTAATTTTAATAAACAGGAAAATAAAAACATACACACCAGAACATAGCACAACAATCTGAAAAAAACACAACCATGCATGGTTTGTGAACAAAGGAAATCAGGAACAGGACCAACGAAAACACAAACTAACTTGACTGGCGACAGATGGAGTGGGCAACTTACGAAATTGCACAGCTTTTCTCATTCAATGCTGTGGAGCGTCTCCGGCGTGCACATCACTAAATGTAGAAACACATATAGCAACAAAACAGTGAACCGACAGCGATTCATTTCGTTAGCATTATAACGTGTTATAAATATCGTTTAACGTTAGATCGATGATACGTAATGTTATATGCTAACCGTTTCTCATAACGTTAACTTAGCCTTTAGCCGGGGCAATGTTTTTAGGATCATTCCAAGTCGATTTGACATATCATCTTATATTTTCACACAGGTTAAAAAGCAATGAAATCATAAAGCAAAGTTAATTGTGTTGAAATCGCCAATTAAATAACCAAAAACAGCTTTTCTTTTACCTTCATAGCTTAGCTGCTGTCAATGGCTTGGGTATATGCAGGGCGGCATTTAGGCTTACTAAAAACGTATAGGAAGTGGTAAAGTGTTAATTTATACATCTTAAGTTACATTTAACACATTTTTTTTGGGAAAGGGACAAATAAAACATGTGAAACGTCGAATATAACTTACTTACCTTTAGTTTACCGGTCCGTCCGTTGCCTCGTCCGTTATTGATTCAAATGATGAGCACGCGCAAGAACCGACTCCGACTCCTCCAATCAAGTTTCAACATCGAACCGATGTTATGATTTCGACCAGATGCGTCGGGTAGGCTATGTTGAAGAGTCAACTTCATTTCGACATTGAATCAATGTTTTATTCTCGATGTAATGACCTTCCGACGTACCGACCAAATAAAGAACGTTGATTCAATGTCGAAATATGATCGACGACTGATACTGACGCTTATAACCAAGAATCAACATTGATTCAATGTCGGCTTGCTATCTGGGACATCATTGCTGATATCAATCATTAACATTGTTACTAGTTGAAATGTAGGCCTAATATTGATGTAAACAATTACCTTTTTTGATATCAAGAACTGAATTGTTGATGTCAAGAATACATATCCTGAGAATAAATTAAAGTCAAAACGGCTTGCCATGGGATATTTATTTAGAGTAGGGTACCGGGTGTTTATATGATTTATAAATACCAAATGTAAAAAGACAAATACTCTACGGAGACAAATAAAGTTAACCAACCAACTAATTAACTAACTATTCAGACGATGGAATTATAAACACCGATGACCTTTTTTAACGTAATATCACGTACTTCGTGTTTAATTGTACTACGTAATTTACGTAAACAATGAGCAGAGAGGAAGTAGTATGGCGTGGTGGAGGACTAATGAATTAATTGGTTTCAGCAGTCAGAAAAACAAGTACGTCGGCTACTCGGGGGTGTTTGAGATATTTGTTTCAAACTTAAAATTGTAAAGAGTTATAATAACAAGCCAGTTTTTGAGTAACTTCTAGCGTAAATGGACCTGCATGTACTGAAGGAGGCAGCACTGTTGTCATGGGTAACGTAAACCTTTTTATTGCATCGTAGTCGGGTAACTTGGTGGTATTTTTACGTTCAAAGACAATTTTTATTATATTATTGTGGTAAAGTTGGTTTTATATTCACACATTAAGACTTTCACCTTTTTTATATAATTCCAGGAAAGTGTTTTTGCCAATTTTTAAATAGGGAAATCATAATAGCAGCCAATGGCTATCAAAGTAAGGTTACAACAATGTTCACAGTAACGTTAACGATGTTTTGAAGTCGTACTTTCGCGTTTAATTGAATAAGTAATGCGATTTAATTATCATGACGTACTGTTATGAACATAACACATTATATTTGTGACTGTAACTCGACGTTTAAAGGGGTAAAAAAGCTGATGAACGCGTATTTCTATGGATAACTTACGTTATATTGTTTACCATGATATTCTGAATATTGAATATTAAGTCTGAAATCGCATGTATGTATGTGACCTCAAGACAATTTTAGCACTATTTACTTGACTGTCAACAATGTTGTAGCCTATTTTGTCATTGGTGGCTAATATGATTTCACTGTTCAGAATTTGCAAAGAATACTTATCTGAAATTTTAATAACAAGGTAAAAATCTGAATGTGTGAATATAAAATCAACTTTACCCCAATGTTTAATTTTGTGTTTTTATTTTATTTTGACAGATCAACAGTGTGAATCCTCAGGAGTCAATAACTAGACTCCTTCAGATGATGGACGGTCACCGACTCTTGAAGTTTGCATATAAAGTGTGAGCTGTGATAGTTATTCAATTCAATTCATCTTTATTTGTGTATCGCTTTTACGATGTAGATTGTGTCAAAGCAGCTTCACAAGGATTTTAGTAAATTGAAACATTGTCAGTCCAGTTTTAATCAGAATCAGAATCAGAATCAGTTTTATTGCCAAGTGTGCTTCACACACACAAGGAATTTGCTTTGGCTACAGAAGCTTCCAGTGTACATAAAGTGACAAGTGACAACACAGAATAAATATTATAAAAGACAATAGACATTAAACAGAGATGCAGTCCAACGATCTGGATGTTGAAATGTATGTACAGATTTGTTATAAATATACAGGTTATAAGGTGCTGTGTGCAAAAGAGTAAGTATTGCATTATATATTGTTATAAGGTGCTGTGTACAAATGCGTAAGGAAAAGTATTGCATTGTATATTATTATAAGGTGCTGTGTACAAGTGCGTGTGAGAAAGTATTGCACATTTCTTGCACAATAGAGAAATATTAACTGTTTATGAGGTAGATGGCCTGAGGAAAGAAACTTTTCCTGTGTCTGGCAGTTTTTGTGCTCGGTGCTCTATAGCGCCGGCCAGACGGTAACAGTTCAAACAGGAAGTGTGCTGGGTGTGAGGCGTCCAGGGTGATTTTGCGAGCCCTTTTACTCACTGTGGAAGAGTACAGTTCTTGAAGTGTAGGAAGGGTAGTGCCAGTTATTCGTTCAGCAGTCCGGACTATTCGCTGTAGTCTACGGAGGTCAGATTTGGCTGCTGAGGCGAACCAGACGGTGATTGAAGTGCAGAGGATGGACTGGATGATAGCTGAGTAAAACTGCACGAGCAGCTCCTGTGGCAGGTTGAACTTCCTCAGCTGACGGAGGAAGTACAGTCTCTGCTGGGCTTTCTTTACAATAGAGTCTATGTGAGTGTCCCACTTCAGGTCCTGAGAGATGGTGGTGCCCAGGAACCTGAATGACTCCACTGCAGCCACAGTGCTGTCCATGATGGTGAGCGGGGGGAGTGCAGGGGGGTTTCTCCTGAAGTCCACTATCATCTCCACCGTTTTGAGCGTGTTCAGCTCCAGGTTGTTGTAACTGCACCATAAAGCTAGCCGCTCCACCTCCTGTCTGTATGCAGACTCGTCACCGTTCCGGATGAGGCCGATAACAGTAGTGTCGTCCGCAAACTTCAGGAGCTTGACGGAGGGGTCTTTTGCGGTGCAGTCGTTGGTGTACAGGGAGAAGAGCAGTGGGGAGAGAACACATCCTTGGGGGGCACCAGTACTGATGGTGCGGCTGTCAGACGTGATTTTGCCCATTCTGACTAGCTGTTGTCTATCTGTCAGAAAGCTGGTGATCCACTGACAGACAGAGCTAGGAACAGAGAGCTGGGTCAGTTTGTGCTCGAGCAGAGATGGGACGATGGTGTTAAAGGCAGAACTGAAGTCCACAAACAGAATCCTTGCATAGTTCCCTGGTTTGTCCAGATGTTGTAGGGTATAATGCAGTCCCATGTTGACTGCATCATCCACAGACCGGTTTGCTCTATAGGCAAACTGCAGGGGGTCCAGCAGAGGTCCGGTGATGTCTTTCAGATATGCTAGAACCAGTCTTTCAAATGACTTCATGACCACAGATGTTAAGGCGACAGGTCTGTAGTCGTTGAGTCCGGTGATCTTTTGTTTCTTCTGGATTGGGATGATGGTGGAGCGTTTGAAGCAGGATGGAACTATGCGCAGTTCCAATGATCTGTTGAAGATCTGCGAGAAAATGGGGGCCAGCTGGTCAGCACAGGTTCTCAGACAGGCTGGTGAGACACCGTCTGGGCCTGGCGCTTTCCTTCTCTTCTGCTTACTGAAGACCTGACGCACATTATCCTCACTGATCTCAAGATCAGGGGGGGAGAGGGAGATGTCTGGAGGTGTTGATGGCTGTGTATAAAGATGGTCAGGGCGGATTTGGCTGGAGGTGGCTAGAGGTGTTGATGGCTGTGTAGAGGGTGTCTGGTCGAAGGTGTCGAATCTGCAGTAGAACGTGTTCAGGTCGTTAGCGAGAAGTTTACTGCCATCGATACTGGGGGGAGATGATTTGAAATTCGTGATGGTTCGCAGACCAGAGTTGGAGTTCAGTTTAGTTCAACTTCAGTGTGGTTTAATATTCACTGCTGAGAGTCCAAACACTGAAGAGTAACCTATCGATGCACAGCTCTACAAGTCCCGAACCATGCAAGCCCGTGGCGAGGAAAAAACTTCACCAATTGGTGAAAGTGAAGGATTAAAAACCTCGAGAGAAACCAGGCTCAGTTGGGCATGACTATTTCTCCAATGGCCAAACGTCTTGTGCAGAGCTGCGGTCTAGGTGCCAGAGGCTGGAGAACGCTGGACGTCCATCGTGGATTATGATTAATATGCCTTTATTTCAAATCATTTGAGAGGTTTTTGTCTCAATTTAGTTTTTTTAAACAATTCATTTTCACTCCTTTTTACTATTTTACTTCAGTCACTCCTTCATTCCTTCATTCGTTCGTTCATTCATTCATTCATTCATTTTCTGTCAGTTATGCACTGCAAAAGACTATGTCAATCTCCCTATTTATACTACTTAATTAGTTGATTGTATTTATCATATGTATGTGATTTATGTGTCCATTTATGTGCGCACGTTACCCTGGATTACAAAACAATTCTGCAATCTGCAATAATTTTTTGCTATTTCTGCGGAGAATTTTGTAAAAATGGATTTATGTGGAATTATTATGGGAGTCTCGTACTTACAAACTTTATATATGAAATAAATATATGAGTACATGAACTTAATATATGAAATAAAAAAATATTACCTTTTAACTTTTAATGTTTACAATGCAAATTCATCTAGATCCACGTATTTGGTAAACAAAGCAAGTCTATCATATAATCTACTAAAATACAGAATATATTACTTCACAAATTATTGTAAATAAATCAAATGAACACTTTAGTATACGTCAATGTTATTATGGAAATTAAATTAAAACGGAATAAATATAAATATAAACAAGTTTACGCAAGTAAATAAATAGACTCAATGATGGGCCAAAAATCTGCGGAAAGATTTCAGCAGATTTTTAGCTTATCATTGATTCTGTTTATTTACTAGTATAAATGTGTGTACAATTATATTTACTCAGTTTTCAAATTAATTTCAGTAAAAATATTGATTAATATGAAAATATTCTGTCTTTTAGAAGAGATTTTATACAAGAGACTTGCTTTGTTTACCAAATAAAGTGTATCTAATTGAATTTGCATTGTAAACATTAAATAAAAGGTAAAAAGGTTTGATACGGTAAAATCATTCCGCATAAATCTGCAGATTTTTAACAAAATACACAGAAATAGCAAAAAATGTCCGCAGATTCCGACTGGCCCTAGTCATAAGGTTAAAGTTTTTAAACAAATTTACTTTAAACATCATATGAAACCTTAACAGGGTCATTTTTAGGAAATGTAAATTTATACATCATCTGAAAGCTTAACTAGTATGCTTTCCATTAGTTTTGTAATTTCCATTGTTGGTTGGTTGTGATGGGATAATATTTGGCTGAGATACAACTGTGAAAATCTGGAATCTGAAAAAAATCTTTTAAAATTGGCATGTTAAGTTCTTAGAGTGCATATTATTAACCAAAAAGTAAGTTTTGATGGACTTTAGGCAGAAAACCTTTATTTAATATTCTAATTATTTTGTCGTAAAATAAAAATCAGTCATTTTGACGCATACATTGTGTTGTATGTATGACTTTAAACACAACTATATCTGTGCAAGATAAGGATGGTTCCGTCATCCAAGGTCATGTATTGTAATCAAAAACTTTTTTAAAGTTTGTTTATATTAAATATATTAATCTTATTTTTGTTGTTGCAACATTTTTTACAAGTTTGTTTCTCCTTATAGACATTCAGTTTGGTTCAAAGCTTATAACTCTTTAAAACAAACATTTTTAAATCTCTATTTTAAATTGATGGAGTTTATAGAGTTGGTTGACAAAAATATGGATGAAAACATTTCTGATTTATTTAGTTTTATATGACAACTTTAATACTAAATCGTTAAATTAAAAACAGATACGATATCGAAATAGTTTTTTTTTTTTTGCTTAAAATGCTTGCTGTATGCAAATTAAAAGCATCTGTTTAATGAATTCTGTGTGTCTTTTCATCTATAGGCAGAGAAAAAAGTTCTGTGAAGATGTAATGCTGCAATCAAGTTCTAATGTGGTGGAAATGACCTTCTCTCTGCTGCAGGGTAAGTGATAAACGATCCTGCCAAACCACTTGTTGATGGCTCAGTGGTTAAGGAGCTGGACTGTGGATGTGAAGGTTGTGGGTTTGATTCCGGCTCAGAGCAGTAAATGTAAAGTCTGTGGTTAGTCCCAGTGTGTTTGCAGATTGGAGCAGTGCTGCAGTCCTGGACGCCACACAGAGTGATGCTGGTTCCTGCCGACAGGGCCTGTAGAGTCATCGGGCTCCCTGTGCGATGGTTCCACACATTTAACCCCTAAATCTAATCCTTGTTTACTCTTGGTCACTTTATATTAGGGCTGGGCGATACTGCAAAATTTAATATCGATCTGATATCTAGTAAATACAGGGCCAGTATTGCCGATACCGATACTTAAAAAGCATGCACTTGAACCTAAATGTACTTTTCTGTAGGGGAGAACAGAGTGTAATGATTTATGAGTCGAGTGCGCTCAAAGCAGCTATAATTAAATGCATATGTTAAAACCCAGGACAATTTTTGAACACTTTCAAGCCTAAAAAAAAACATTTTTATTATCGTAACGATCTGGATTTGCAAACACAAACTTATTATTAGAGAACAATGATTTTTTAAAAACTTTGCTTCAGTCTGGGGTTTGTTTTTAAGTGTTTTTTCCTACAAAAGCAAAAGATAACTGACTTAAAATCCTCTTTTAGCTGGTGAAAAACCTACTGTTCTAATCATATATATATATATATTTTAAAATTCCAAAGTACTTATTATACATAGCAGGTTTTAATGTGCTGAATAAATTGGCTATATTTAATATAGCCTGATGATGAAAGTATTTTTTTTTTTTTTTCAAATTGGCATCAGCTAATACAGAATGTCCTATATAACTGAAATATAAATTTCCCCACTGTAGCTAGCTACATATTCATTGCCACTCCGAAACGACTCGGCCAGTGACCTCTGTCTCAGGGCTGGCACTGCTGTGGGTCTGTCTGGAGGATTTGCCTCCTGTTCTCTCCTCTTTCGCAGCTCGGCGTTCTCTTTTTCGTGTTTTTCTGTTTTATGTGTTTGTGTAGATTTGTGGTGTTGCCACAGAATCGAACACACTTTCTACAAACATCGCAGTTTGCAATATTTTCGTTTACTGCAGTAAAATAACTCCAAACAGCGCTCCTCTTTCTTTCTGTCATCTCAAAACAACAAAAAGTGCTCGCGCTTTGGCGCTGCTGAGTCACGTGATGAAAGGACAACTAGAGCAGAGAGGAACAACAGTGCATACGAGTTATAAAAGGAGTGGGGTATTGAGACATGTCCGCTCTTTTATGAAACAGGAGCAATGTACTTTAGTGTAAATTAAATAAAAGTATCGATCTCGGAAGGCTACTCGATCCGATATCACTACCAACGTTGGTATCGATACTATCGATATTAGGATCGATCCGCCCACCCCTGCTTTATATGGTCGCCAGTGGAAACTGAAGGTCATCTGGTGGTGATGTCTGGTATTGCAACCAAACTAAATATTATTAAAACTCAGTTTTTTGAGTTATCAATTTCAAATTTGGAATATAATTAGGGCTGCAAGCACAACCTCTTATATTTGTTAAGATGTTTATTTATTATTTGTTTTTATGATCTAACAATTTTAGGGTAAAACAAGCTTTGTATAATACGTTTTAGTTAAATATCATATTTTTATTATTATAAACTTAAACGCACATAACTTTTAACTTTATGGAGATTTTTTTTCTGATTTCTGAAAACAAATCTATTTACATTTGATCACATGAATGCATCGCTGCTAAATGCATCTAGCATGGGATTTGAAGATCAGAATCATATTTTACTAAAGCATCAGATGCATTAAGTTATTAAGCTATTAAGTTAAAGGTTTGATACTGATTAAAAGTGTCGATGAGGTCTTAAAGTATTCTGAGAAGGTCTTAAAAAAGTCTTAAAAAGGTCTTGAAATTACCTTTAGGATTCCTGTATATACCCTGTAAGAACATGTTATTTTATTTTATTTCCTATGCTCCAAGAAGTGTAGGAAACCGTTAAGGGGTTGAAACACTAATCTAACCGATAACTGATTTACTTCCCTCCACATACAGATGACTTCAACTTCATCCCGAGTCAAGCATCACTTGTGTTACAGAAAATCAGAAAGGGAATCGAGCTGGAGATTCAGCTTGCAAAGGTGTGTGTTTGTTTATTTTAGCTTTAAGTTAGATGCTTGTATTTTATAGGATTGCCAATAATGCTTGTAATAAATGTAAAAAATAGATATGTTAAATTTAAAATGTCATTTTTTTTAATTACCCTTTTATAAAATAGCTTTTAGTGTTGAACAAGCACTTCTAAATGTACACTTGCAGTAAAGTTAAATCAAATCCTGTGTTTTGTATGTGTGCAGGTTGTGATTGTGCTGTGTTATTGTGGTTTTAAAAAGCACAACCTGCCACCCTTGGACACAAAGACAGAGGTGAGATTTATTACAGACAGACAGCCTGTGGATTTTCTCCTCCATCTATCACTGTGTCTTTCTGTGGCAGGTGATGATCGCGTCCATGTTTCAGTTCGTAGAAGATGATGCTGATGGTCTGTCTTTCAACAAAGGCTTAGATCAGTTCCTCACTAAAAGCTGTAAGTAGACACAGTGTCAACATTTGAAAGGGATCTTAAACTTTCATCTTGTCCCGTTAAACATCACTCATTCTTGTCTTAGGACAATTTTGAGAAACTTTTTCATCCACATCAAATGTTTACTAATGCATCACTTTAGCATTGTTCATCTGCTCATTCACCATGCTCGTCTTATAATGCCAATATATGCCGTTTTAGGTGGTTGTTTTTAGAAGGGATACTGCTGCAGCCGGAAGTTTACACAAATTATTTATTAAATTACACAATTAATGTATTTTACTGACGTTGTCTCCCACACCTAAACCTAACCTATCACCTCAAGAAGACAGTCTATACACTATATCTACACATGTCTGTCCAAACAGCTTGAAAAGTAGATTTTTCACCATAGGTGCCCTTTGAAGTCATTTAAAGAGTTACTGTTTTAAATAATGGTTTACATAAAGCATTGTTGGTTTACAAAGAAAATCAAACAGACACAATCCTGTTGTACTTCTACACCTTGATTTTGGTTTTATTGCAAAAAACAAAGACAAGAAAGCATATTAAATGAGAATCTGAAGTATTTTATGGCATACTTCAAAAAATAAAGATGATTTAGTATTCAAAAAAATGTTTTATTTTGAATATTTTTCTTTAAAATAAATTGCTCTCACACTTCTTCGTATTTTCAGATTTTTCATAGAATATGTATTAATTCCGGTACTTTTACTGTAAATTGATACATAAACCATTTGGTAGAGGCTGATATTTTAGAAATTATGGGATGAGTTGAAACAGAATGCATTGAATGTGTTAACTAGGAGTTAAGCAATGTAATCCAAACATTTTTTTTTCTGGTTGAGGAAGTTAAAGGGTTAAGTGCAAAACTTAGTAAGGACCTAAATTAAACCCCCCTCAAACTCCCGCCCCCACAAAGTGTTAAGTTAAATGAATGTCTGACAAAAAGGTAGATTAATAAAATCTTCCATTTACTAAGGATTTATGTGCATAATCACTTAGTGCTGTATTTGAACACATTTTTACAAGTATATAGTCATTTATGCACGCACCTTAAGCTAAAATATGACTTTAGATGTTCTGTTCGGTCCCTGCGTGCGTAAACAGATTTGCACACTTTCTATTTTGTTCTTTTAGAAATAGTAATAATAAATAAATAAAATGCAATTAATGGTATCAAGCTTTTGTCATCATTACACGATTTTTACTTTGCACACTAATAAATACAGACTTCTGCAAAGGGGGAGGCACTTGATGCAATAACCATTGTTTTGTTTTGTAATGCAACCAGAATTATTTCGGTTGCAGCCCAGATTTTTCATTATGATGCATCTCCACTGTTTTTCTGTCTAGCTGTCATGACCTTCTCCACCTCCGGCAGTGAGAGCAGTTCTCCTTTGACCCGCATTTATAAGGAGTCTCCGATTATCAGCCGCTTCCAAAACCCTCCCAGAGTTCAGTTTCAGGAGGTTTTCTCTGTGGCCTGCAGCTCTGGCAGGTAAATGCACTTGCGTCATTACATCTCACACACTATTGTTCACATTAAATGGATTTACCGTAAAAGAGTCAGTAAGGACGTTTAAGATGTTACAATAGGCTATAAGCACAATGTTTTGTTTTTCCCCCTACTGATAAACTTCTGGAAGGTTAATGTTACTTTTTTCAAATTTATACTGCTCTTTTTACAGCACCGATGTTGTAATGTATTTAAAATATAATCAGTTAATTAGACTAAAGCATTCATTTAGTTCAAGTGTGAAATGAGTTGAAAAGCCGTTTACACGCACGCTCTGTCAGGATCAGCAGGCTAGCATAGAAACTCCATTGAAAACACTGACCTAAAATAATTTTTTATAATTTAAAGACATGGCGTGGGAAAATGTCATTTAATGCAGTGCTTGTACATTCTGAGCCCCACTTTATATCATAAATCAATCAGGCAGTGAAGATCTTTGATTTTTAAAGAAAAAAAGACCTTAAACGTGGCGATTTTATAATGATATACAAATCACCGGAAGCACTTTAACTGGGTTACTGAAAAGTAAAAGTCCTTCTGCGTCTGCTTTTATAGTTAATCATTCAATTACTTATTTTTTGAAACGTTTTTTTTCTAAATTAGTAAGTAAAGAATCCAGTTAAAAATGTGTCAGTTTCCACAAAGATTATAAAGCAGTATTATCAAACATTATATGAGATATTTTCTGTTTGTTGCTTGATTGATTTCTTGCTTGCCTGCAAAAATGAAATGTTACATTCGAAGAAATACAAGGCTAACACACTCTTTTCTGCAGCCAGTGAAAATGTTGATCATGCAAATAATATAACAGAATTAGTCGTTTAACTGGGCTATCAGAAATTATCTTTATTGTTGAGTCTTGCACTTAAAGTACACATGAAATCAAATCTATGCATTTTGATTTTGTTAGCTCACATTGCTAGTTTTAGGGTGAACAATTCATCTGTGCATGTTGTTAGGAAGAAAAAGCAATAGTTTGCCCTCGTAATGTAAAATTGAAACCTGAAAATGCACTTCCTGCTTGTTGTCAGTTAAATCCTCAGATTACGTCTGTCTGAGGTATTGGGAGTGGCTAATATACTTAACCACGCCCCTCCAGCTGTCAGTTTTGATAGCAAACAGAAAATGTGAGAAGGAGGTGTCTGTTAGGTTGTAATAACTCTCCCCAAACCCTTTTCCCCATTGTGACGTGTTTAAGTTGTTAAGTCGGATGAAACGTAACATTCAGTGAGTCCCTAATGGTGCTGGGTGAAAATGAGAACACACAATCAATGTATAAGTGAAACAAAAATGAAAAATTTATTAAACAGAGCATATCAAACAATGAATATAGAATGTAATTTTTATTAAACGAAAGACAGGAGTGTTGCCAAAACAAAGAAATAAATATAACAAAACAATCTAACTAAACCCCAGCCCACTAAACTGAATAACCAAAGAAAAATGCAGAAACACAACCGCAATTTTCAGCATGACGCTTAACTAAACTTCTTACCTACTCCAAACATGATTACAAACGTGACAACTCCTCCATAAACTAACACACAAACTATGCTGCTCAAAATGACTAGAGGTCTCGTAAAGTACACACTGTTAGCCATTAGCAAAACAAGAGCGCATCTGGTAATCCAATCCTCATAAAGATCATTCGACTTCTCAATGAATACTAAAATGAGCCGCACAAGCTTATCTAATAAATAGATCACTTAAACGAGAGAGACTACACAACCACAGCAACAGTAAGACTATACAAACACAAATGAACAGGCTGGCTGACAGAAATGAGGAGTTTGGTGGTGAACCAAGTGCTCCTGAAAAGCGCAAGCGCACGATTTTTCTACTTGGCGGACCAGCTCCTGATTGGTGCACAGAGTGCGTTCATGATGGTGATTAACAGCTTTTTCAACCAATAGACTGATTTCACACGGCTGCCATTTTAGACAGCGAAATCGACGCTGCGGTGGGAAGATACCCGAAAGTATCGCCTGAGTCACACAGGAATGTTGTGTACCTGGCTGTATATCTTATCAGTGAAGAGAAAGTGACACAAATTTATACTTTCACCGCCTTCCGACTGACCCGAAGGTCCGTTCTGAATGAATAGCGAAAATAAAAAGGGATATCAGATCTCACTTTCAGCCAACTTAAGGGAAATGGCACTAGTTAGCTAACGTTTTCTTTCCCAAACACATGTTTTAGATGCCATTTATCAAACTCATTTAATGAACTGCTTCTTTAACTATATTAGGCTCGTCACCATACAAAATTTCACTTCTGAAATGTAAAAAAAACCTCAGTTTCCCGTTAACATTTAAGGCACTGTTGATGGCGTTCTTAATCACCGCTGATTCGCTGTCGCGTTCACATGCTCAACAGAAATGACTGTGATTGGCCGTGACAGTCATCAGTTCACCACACTTGCGGCACTTCGCTGATGTTTACTGAGTGCAAACACAGACGAGGGATCCGCTGATGAATCGACTGATCTTCACGGCTGTAAAACGACCCAGTGTCCGTCTATCTGTGTTTGCAATCTTTGAAGAGAGGTTAAATGATGACCTTCACTGCCAATCACAGTCATTTCTGTTGAGCACTGGTGAATACTGTGGCAAGTCAGCTGCTTAAGAACGCGCTCAGCGGCGCTTAAATCTTAGCAGAAAATGAACGTTTTTAAAACTTCAGTAGCGGCACAACACTATTACAGACAACACGAGGGTGTGCTACAGGTGACTGCATTGTTTTATAGCTCACCGGGCTACGTAGGCTGAAGCAGGGAAGCCCCCACGGTGTTTACCTGCTGCCATGAACTGAAGTCTAGGAGGACACTTAAGCGTATTACTCTGTGACGTTGTTTGATGTCTATTATGCTTTTAATTGTTTAAATTAAACTTTACAGAATGATATTAAAGTGATGTTTACACCATTTCTGCATTTAGAGATCATAGCAACAGCTGGAGGTTT
Organism: Danio albolineatus; assembly: GCA_903798035.1. Lineage (NCBI taxonomy): Eukaryota > Metazoa > Chordata > Actinopteri > Cypriniformes > Danionidae > Danio > Danio albolineatus. The sequence goes on from CAIGQQ010014649.1 coordinate 16,199, forward strand.
ATAGTCCACAGCATGTTGTTGCAATGTTTACAGTGATGATCCTATACTTACGGATTTCTTCCCACCGCAGCCTCGCTTTTGTGTTTTAAAATGGCACCCGCGTAAAATAAGCGTATGGATGTACACCTAGAACAGGACAGAGTACACAACGGAAGAGAGACGAGAAAGCGAAACACAAAACAAACAACAAAACATACGTGAAACGCAACACCCATCTTTCTATATGACATGCCTACTTTAACACATCCAATCAGCTCGCAGTAGAAAAAACAAACCACGCCCACTGTTTTCTCATTTAATATTCAGTTTCTCTAGGAACTGCGTCACAATACCAAGAAAAAGGTCGCAGCTTCTGGTTCATGTGGACTTTACCTTTGTGTTTTCTGCATTAAATAATTTCCTTGTACTCTAAATATATAAAAAATAATATATAATTATATCATATAAAAACCAACAGGGGCACCACAGTGGCGTAGTGAGTAGCACGTTCGCCTCACAGCAAGAAGGTCGCTGGTTCGAGCCCTGGCTGGGTCAGTTGGCATTTCTGTGTGGAGTTTGCATGTTCTCCCCGTGGGTTTCCTCCGGGTGCTCCGGTTTCCCCCACAAGTCCAAAGACATGTGGTACAGGTGAATTGGGTGGGCTAAATTGTCCGTAGTGTATGAGTGGGAGTGTGTGTGTATGGATGTTTCCCAGGGATGGGTTGCGGCTGGAAGGGCATCCGCTGCGTAAAAAATATGCTGGATAAGTTGGCGGATCATTCCGCTGTGGCGACCCCGGATTAAAAAAGGGACTAAGCCGACAAGAAAATGAATGAATGAAAAAACCAACAGTAAATCTACCAAGGGTATAAAACAGTAATAATGACTGCATCTCTCTCTCTCTCTCATCTTTAATCTCCAGTTCTCCAGTGCACAGTGTAATGAATACACCACATTTCCGGCTTAAGAGGCTTCGGGAAAAACTGATACGTGAAGAAGACCTGAGAGATGAGCTGGAGAATGAACTGAGCAATCAGATCACCATCATCTCAGAGAAAGGTGTGCTATTTACTTCCTGGAGTGAGCGAATGAGGCCGATTGCAGTGCCTTGGGTTGAACTTTTGAACACATTTTGCACACAGAGGGTCTGATCTCCCAGTTACAGCACCGGGTGGAGCGGATGCTGCGGGAACAAGGAGAGCTGGAGAAAGACCATAAAGCTGCACTGCTGGAGCTCCAGGAGAAGAATAAAAGGTGAAGAGCGAAAAGGCTAAATTATTAGTTCACCCAAAAATGGAAATTCTGCTATTAAAGGGATAAGTGTGTGTGTTTATACTGTGCATCCAGAAAGTATTCACAGTGCTTCACTTTTTACACATTTTTTTATGTTCCAGCCTAATTCCAAAATGTATTCAGTTAATCAATTTCCTCAATTCTCCACACAATCCCCCATAATGACAATGTGAAGAAAAAAAGAGTTTTTGAAATTGTTGCAAATTTATTAAAAATAAGAAACCCGTAAAATCAGATGTACATCAGTATTCACAGCCTTTGTCCTGAAGCTCTACGTTGAGCTCAGGTACATTCTGTTTCCACTGGTCATTCTTGAGATGTTTCAGCAGCTTCATTGGAGTTCACCTGTGGTAAATCCAGCTGATTTGACATGATTTGAAAAGGCATACATCTGTCTATATAAGGCCCCAGGGTCAAAATACAAATCAAGCATGAAGATAAAGGAATTGTTTGTAGACCTCCAAGACAGGATTTTCTAAAGGTACAAGGCTGGGGAAGGTTACAGAAACATCTCTGCTGTTCTTAAATTTACAATGAGCCCAGTGGCCTCCATCATCTGTAAGTGGAAGATGTTTGAACCACCAGGACTCTTTCTAGAGCTGGCCAGACATCTAAGCTGAGTGATTGGTGGAGAAGAGCCTTAGTCAGGGGAGGTGATCAATAACCTGATGGACACTCTGTCTGAGCTCCAGCATTCTTCTGTGGAGAGAGGAGAACCTTAAGGACAACCATCTGTGCAGCAATCCACCAATCAGGCCTGTGTGGTAGAGTGGCCAGACGGAAGCCTCTCCTCAGTGAAGCGCACATAGCAGCCCGCCTGGAATTAACCAAAAGGCATCTGAAGGACTCTCAGACTCTGGTCTGATGAGACTGAAATTGAACTCTTTGGAGTGAATGCCAGGCGTTACGTTTGGGGAAAACCAGCAGCGCTCATTACCAGGCTAATACCATCCCTACAGTGAAACGTGGTGGTGTCAGCATCATGCTGTGTGGATGTTTTTCAGCAGCAGGAACTTAAAGACTAGTCAGGATAGAGGGAAAGATGACTGCAGCGATGTACAGAGACATCCTGAATGAAGACCTGCTTCAGAGTGCTCTTGACCTCAGACTGGGGCGACGGTTCATCCTCCAGCAGGACAATGAATCATAGCACACCACCAAAATATTAATGAAGTGGCTTCAAAACAACTCAGTAAATGTCCTTGAGTGGCCCAGCCAGAGCCCAGACCTGAATCCTATTGAAAATGGCTGTCCACTGTCACTTCCCATCCAACCCGATAGAGCTTGAGAGGTCCTGCAAAAAGGAATGGGCAAAAATTCCCAAAGACAGGTGTGCCAAGCTTGTGGCATCATATTCAACAAGACTTGAGGTTGCAGTTGCTGCCAAAGGTGCATCAACAAAGTATTGAGCGAAGGCTGTGAATACTGATGTACATGTGATTCTTCAGGGTTTGTGTTTTGAATAAATTTGCAACAATTTCAAAAACTCTTTTTCCATATTGTCATTATGGAGGATTGTGTGTAGAATGTTGAGGAAATAAATGAATTTAATCCATTTTGGAATAAGGCTGTAACATAAACAAATGTGGAAAAAGTGAAGCGCTGTGAACACTTTCTGGATGCACTGTGTGTGTGTCTGTCACGATCGCCAGCGATCTCGCTCTCTCCGCTGTCAGAGATTGCTGGTTCACACACACTTCCACGAACTACAATCAGCCATGTTTAAGGACTACAATTCCAGCCATGCAACACACACACACTCCTGTTCTTGATCACGACTGATTGCGCACGCACCACCGGAGGACTATCATGACTGATTACTTACACTTCATAAGCAGCACACACACGCTCATTCCCCACGGCGACATTACCATGTTACCTTGTTTCCTGCGTTTATCATCTGTTTTCTGTTTGTTATTGTCAACGGTGTTTTTCCTGTTCCAGTTTGTTTCCGGGTTCTGACCACAGTCTTGTATGTTTGATTATCCTGCCTGCAGCCTGCCTTACGACCTCATGCCTGTTTGACGACGATTTTTGGATTGCCCCCTTTTTGATATCTGTCATACTGCTTATTAA
>CAIGQQ010014656.1:0-25320 GCA_903798035.1 Danio albolineatus
ATATATATATATATATATATATATATATCAGTACGTTTATTACTATTATTATTTCTATTATTATTAACAAAGGATAGAATAGTATGCATTAAAAAAAGCTGCAAATAAATTACCAAACAGTTTAGCCTATTAAATTTAATAATTTAATAGCTATTATGAAGGAATTTAATCAAGTTATCAAATCTCAATAACCTTTTTACTGTACAGCATTCTGATAAAAGAGCTGCAAATGAATCTCTCATTTAGATTTTTTGTTTTGTTTCATTACATTAAATAACAGAGGTGTCACTTTAAAAATGCGCAGATCTATAATGAAGGCATGCTATTGCTTTGCTTAGTTTCTATGCTCGTTTAATACAAAATTTGTTGTGTTTAAAAGAAAACCAAAACCCAGAGTGTCCACTTTTGCTGCGCTTCAAATTGTGTGTACAGAATCCATTTGTGAAACAGTGTCTATTTATCACTATGGAGCATGTCTGACAGTCACGCACCGCTACATGAACTAACTGTTTTGAGGATTGCATAGGAGGGGCAACGGCACTTGTAATGAAAAGGAAGGGAATCCTGCTGTTTTAATGTTTATTTCAAAGTGTTTCATGCCTAAATAATATGGTTTGAATGTAGGGAGGATCTGCTCTTTAATGTTTATTGCCACCCTTTATAAAAAGATCAAAAATACTGGAGAAATATGGGAAATTACCTTTAAGGGATTACAGCGGGATAACTGTAAAATATAGGAGAATCCTGGAAAAAACGGGAGGGTTGACAGGTATGGTCCAGAATCACAAATTATCCTCTCTTGGGGGTAACGCAGTACAAGTAATGCAAGTTACATAATAATATTATATTTCTAAGTAACAAGTAACACATCACTTTTAAAAATTAAGGAATAATATTTGAGTTACTTTTAAAATATATTATTAAAGTTACTTTTTAGTTTAATTAATTTTTTTTTTTTTAAATAAATTGCCGAATTAAAATGAATGTAGTCACGTTGAATCCCACACGCATTGAGAGACTGCAGGGACATACAGAAACCAAGATGGCAGAGCCTTACACTTCTGCAGTGGAAAAACTCTCATTATTTTGAACACATGGAAGAAAAGAAAAAGATTATCTGAATGGACAGTAGGCCTCACAGTGGCGCAGTGGGTAGCACAATCGCCTCACAGCAAGGTCGCAGGTTTGAGCCTCGGCTGGAGCAGTTGGCATTTTTGTGTGGAGTTTGCATGTTCTTCCCGTGTTGGTGTGGGTTTCCTCGGGGTGCTCCAGTTTCCCCCACAAGTCCAAAGACAGGTAAATTGGATAATCTAAATTGTCCGTAGCGTGTGTGTGAATGAGTGTGTATGGATGTTTCCCAGTGATGGGTTGCAGCCGGAAGGGCATCCGCTGCGTAATGCACATAAACTAGATAAGTTGGTGGTTCATTGCACTGTGGCGACCCCAGATTAATAAAGGGATTAAGCTGACAAGAAAATTAATGAATGAAGACAGAAAGTACAAAACGAATTGCATTACAATTACATTAATACAGTTTGTTTAGCTATATAACATTATCCTACTTTTTTTTTTAAAAGGTAAATGAAGGTTATACAGTGGGTTGTTAATTGTAGAGCTTCTCTATAAAAAAAGAAGGGGAAAAAACCCTGAAAGTTCTGAAAGAGATCAAGCCTCAGTCACGTCCATGGTCACGTCAGAAGAAAGTTACGCAAAAGTAACACAAACGTAACGTAACACTTTACGCACAATAAAAAGTAACGCAACGCAACTAGCTACTTTTTTTTTATGAGAAACTCAATATTGTAATCCATTACTTTCTAAAGTAACCTTCCCCAACACTGCTCTCTAAGCATTTTCCCCTCACATCTCAAAGCACTGCTTTGGCGCGCAACAGTACATTCCCACAATGACATCATCAAGGCGCGACGGTGTCCAATAATATACGCGTACGAAGAATAATGGCGATGTGCACAGTTTTACGATGTGTTTCTGTTAGTTTGACCTCTTCTCTGCCTCGTCTTTCAAACATAAATGCTCGTGCTCCGACTAGACTGCTGGCAAGGGCATGCTACAGAAGATCTCTGAGCACAAACACTCCATTCTGCGCAGGTATTTACACTTGTGGATGTTTACAGGCGCCACGCGTTAAAGTTTACGATCACGTTCATTTTGACAACTGATATTAGGTGTCTATAAATGCTAGATACGCTGGACATTATCTGTCTGTATGTAAATATATGTTTACGTCGTATAACTTTAATTTGAGACTATTTTTCCTTGTTGTTCTGCAGCACTGAAGTTCACAGACAAACACGAGTGGGTTCGCGTGGACGGTGGTGTGGCGACTGTGGGCATCAGTAATTTTGCTCAGGTTAGGATTATCTTTAATGCTTAATTGTTATAGAAATAGCTATGTGTTGATGTGATGTGTTGTCATGTGTTTATGCTGTATTGTTTCCAGGAGGCGCTGGGAGATGTGGTTTACTGCGGGCTTCCTGAAATTGGCGCACAGTTATCACAGACAGGTAAAACTGTACATTGAGGTAAAGTTGGTTTTATATTCACATATTCAGACTTTCTAATTAATAATATCATTTCAGAAAAGTATTCATTGCGTATTCTAAATAGTGAAATTATATTAGGAGCCAATGACTATCAAAGTACACCATTGTTTACAGTCAGTTAAATAGTGCTAATGTTGTTTTCAACACATACTTGCATGTAATTTAAGTCAAAATATTCAAAGTACTGTGGTAAACAATATAAGGAGCTGTCACTGAACAAACGTGCCAATATAAATCCAACTTTACCTCAATTAACTGTATTGTATTGATTGAGGTAAAGTTGGTTTTATATATGCACATTCATTCACTTTTGAACAGTGACAACGTGTGACAAGCTTCCTATATTCTACTTTTAATATTTGGTCTGAAAAGGCATGCACGACTGGAAAGCAACATTAGCAGTATTTCATTAATTGTGAACAATGTTGTACTTTGCAGGCCTGTAGACAATCTGGTGAAAGGGGTGGTTCTTTTTTTTCTTTAAATAATGCATTTAATGACATTTAAAATTGAGGTAAAGTTGGTTTTATATTCGCACATTCGTTCAATGACAACCCCTTACATTGTTTACCACGTTACTTTGAATATTCGGTCCAATATCATATGCAAGTATGACTTTCAAAGAACATTGGCACTATTTAATTGACTAATAATCTATATAATTACTGTTTTAACATTACTGGGAAGTTTGGGGAAGGCTTTAATATAAAACAATTTAATAAATAATATGAATAATAATCTATATAATTACTGTTTTTGAATTGGATAAAATACAATGAATGGGTATTTTAATAAATAATATATTTTTGTTAACTGTATCCCTTCAAGCAACAACCTGCATGACATTATTTTAAGCCGAATCCTGCTTTTGTGATTAGAATTATGGCCACTGACTTCTACTGAAAAACTGAGACAGAAATTTACACACTTATTTAAAAGCTTACTTGTTCAAAAACTACTGCACATAATGTTTTTTTAGACATTATGTAAAAACATTTTTTTAAACTAACTCCTTTGCATACTGCAAGTTAAATAATACATTTTGCCAGTGTTACAGCTCAGTGTCTTTTTATTTTTTTGTGATCGGTTTGTTGTCTTTAGGTTAGGTTAACAAAATAACAGACATTCAAACAAACAAAAACAGGGACAGGGAGCAACAGACATATTAACAATTTTTCAGTCTGAAAGAAGAGAAGAAGAAAGAGAAAAACAAACCTTTATCTGACCATATCAGGGGTGCCCAAACTTTGTCTCATGAAGGGTCAAAAAACAAACTTGATTTAAAGCCGTGGGCTGAAGGTAAATATATCAAGCTGCAATACAAGGTTTCCATGAATAATTTCCTTGTTTATTTAAAAATAAATAGAAAAAAATACTTTAAGCATACTAACTAATACAATATAAATTTTTTCCATTTTATAATGAACCTATTATAATGAAAACATAAGAATTCCATTTATAACATTATGGAGTTTAATGCTGAATACACTAGTCAGACTGCACCTGCCTTCATGTACAAGATTTAATTGAAACATTTAAATCAAGTTAGTTTTTTTGTGGCTTAAAAATAAAAGGAACAAATGAAAGGTTAAATTAGAAATGACAATGTGTATTAAAACCAATAACCCCAACTCTCTCCAAAACTCTCCCTCTCTTCTCAAATGGGATGTTGAGCCAAATAAAGGTTACAATGGGCCAACTTTGCCTAGTTTTGGCATCTCTGCTTTATATAGTCTAAAATTTTGGAAGAAAAACGTTGCCATGCATCTATGGTACTAGGTTTAGCCTTATTAATTTGTGCTAATGTACCTTCACAAGTCATCGGTGTCTTTTATTTTTAATTATGTCTATATGTGTATAATATTAACTAATGCACTGGATGCACAAAATCATTTTCATGCCAAAAAGTATTTTTAAAATGTATTTTTTAACTGGCAGTCTGCAAAGGAGTGAGTAAAATGCTCAAGCTCAAACTGTTTTACCCTGTTCAAGCCTGTATTTGGCATTTCCCATTGATAGGATTGACCCAAACGCCATATGAAGTGTAAACAGATTGTAGTAAAGTTGGTTTTATATTCGCACATTTGGGCTCTCCTTAATAATATAATTTCAGAAAAGAATTATTTACAAATTCTCAATAGTGAAACCATATTAGCAGCCAATGACTATCAAAGTACAACATTCAAGTTCACAGTCAATTAAATAGTGCAAACTTTGTTTTCAAGTCAAGCTTGTATGCAATTTCAGACCGAATATTCAAAGTAGAAACAAAGTTCAAACAATAACACAATTAGCATATCACAAGTTGTCATTATTCAAAAATGTGAATATAAAACCAGCTCAGTTGCACCCTGAATGCCCTATCTCAACCGTGATTTCAGGGCAGCGTAGTTATTTCTTGTAGAAGTAAATTCAATAAACGCTATGATCTGTTATTATTATGTTTGTGTATAAACCGATTTGTGTTCTGTAGATGAGTTTGGTGCTCTGGAGAGTGTTAAAGCAGCCAGCGAGTTGTACTCACCTCTGACCGGAGAGGTGACGGATGTCAATGATGCCCTGGCGGACAACCCTGGACTGGTCAACAAGTCCTGCTATGAAGATGGTGAGGCATTCCTCTAAATTTCTCATTCCAACAAGCCTGAAATACTCTAAAAGGGATAGTTCATAAAATTATGACAAATGTAATTTACTTCCCCTCCAAAACTGATTCCAAACCCGTTATTTTTAACAAAAAAGAAAATATTTTGAATGATGTTTTAAGCTGGTAGCCACCAACATAGTGATATTGTTTTTGTATTGCCAGGTTTGTCAATGGCTAACTGGTTTCCAACATTCTTCGAAATATCTTCTTTAGAATTCTACCATAAAACTAATCACAATTTGAAGCCACATTTTCACTTTTTGGTGAACTCTCTTTAAGTTGAGCATTTAGACCACATTTAAGGAATAATTCCCTCAAAACTTGAGCAGCACTATACTAGGAAAAATAACATTGCAATATATTGTTTTTCTGCAATCTATATTGCGATATGCATACAATTTCACCAGATGATTTAATAGCTGTGTTTTGAAAGAACTTACCTGTGTGTATCTGCATAGAATATAATAAAGAAATTACACGCATAGCTAAATACAACACAGCAAAGTGTGTATATATATATATATATATATATATATAAATAAATAAACTCGTCTTCTAGAGAGAGTCTAAACGTAGTCAAACACATTAATTGAATAATCCAATGTAAAAATAACAAATGTATAATCTTCATTGTATAAATACATACAATTAATCTTTAAGCTATAAAAGCTAGAATTTCTTGTGCTTAAATTCACAGAGTGAAAACCTTTAACACCGTGTCTACACAATATGTGACGTGATAAAAGCTGTTATCTAAGTTAAAATGAGCCATTGTCTTAACCATTAGCATTAATGATACACAATATTTTCATATTAAAACTGCATTTCTGTGAGCCCGCACCAGAACAACAGCATAAACAACGACAAAGATCACCTCAAGTACTGATTATGTGCATTATTCAATGTTAAATTCTGCCAATACGAGTTTGAACACCATTTTACGTGACATTTATTGCTATACTACTGAAAGCAGCAGCAGATAGTTCACATCAGATCTTGAAAATATAATATACCTCAGCATTTCGTCAAGAGTGCAGTGGGGTTTCACATCGGGTTTGGTTGCTTGTCGGTGGAATTTTACAGCATAGCCTGTAGTTAGGACACGGTTTAAGATTAAACTAGAACTGTAGTGTCTGGTCAACTGTAATCCCTACTAGACAGATCCTGTGATGTAACTATAGAAGATGTGCACATTGCGATATCGATGCTGAAACAATATATTGTGCAGCCTTGCTCAAATTAGGGCTGCACAATATATCGTTTCAGCATCGCAATATCTGCAATAGTCACATCACAAGATCTGCAATGTTGAGTCTGAATTACAGTTGGCCAGGAGTTACAGAACGCATGTGGTTTGTGGAGTCCCTGCTAAATTTAACCATACGAAAGTGAAAGTTCAGCATTTGCTTGTGTTTTTAAGGCCTGTGACCAAAATTAATGTTTGGAGGAGTAATAAAGATTAATTGTATTTTATTATACAATAACAAAACTTAGAATTTGTCTTGTTTCTAGTCCAAATGTCTACATTTCAAACCAAAAACAAGATTATTTTACGTACCCCATTGGCAGATAAGTTTGCTTGTTTAAAGGAAAAACTCTTAATTTTGATTCCTCTCATGAAGGCGAAAATAAATCAATATTTTTTTACTTTTTTTTCTATGAATATGAGATATTCTGACTAGAAACGAGACAAAGAAAAGCATTTTTTTTTTGCTTAGGGATTATTCAATTTCTGCACCTGAATACTGTTAGACTCCCTCAAAAAGTCATCAAATCGATCCATTCAAACTGTGTTCATATCACAATATTTATAGCAGAAAAATAAAATATTACAATATCCTAATTTTCAATATCATGCAGCCCATGATCAAATCTGTGACAAAATCGTCATAGAGTGTGTATTTTGTTCACAGGCTGGCTGATGAAGATGACCGTATCCATTCCCAAGGAACTGGACGGACTGATGGATGAAGCTGCGTATGAGAGATACATCAAATCTATAGAGGACTAGAGCGCGTGACGCATTTGGGAGAGGATTTAAAAACCAATCAATTAAGGAATGTTTATTTCTTCAACAAATACATTTTCGTTTGTAGCTGATTTAGTTTAGATGTTCTTCTAAAATATATTTTCCTATCAACCCCTCACACCCAGCCAACGCAGGGGACCACATCGGACACAACACTATGCACTTTGCTTGGGGAAAACAACAAGCAAACCTGGTTAAATCAAGCCAGTTTCTGTACGTTCGGTATTTTCTAGCAACAAATATTTGGAGGTCAAGCACGTAACGGTTTCATCTCTTTTGTAGATGTTGCACTGTTCCTACGAAAGCTTGTTTTTGCTTGAAGTAAGCCACGAATAAAAGGTGGAAGTACAACACTGTCCAGTTTGAGGACGGGTTTGAAATTATGTTGGTTTTGAGGAAGTGATTAACATTAATTAACACTATTAAACAACTACAGAAAACTCTCTGCTGCTTTAAGATTGTTTTATTCATTTAGAAATATCTAATGTACAAAACACTGACCCCAACGCATGCATATAGATTATATGTTTTTAAAGGAAACAGACCAGTCATAAATGCACTCACCGACTGGCCACTTTATTAGGTACACATTACTAGTACCAGGTTGGACCCCCTTTTGCCTTCAGAACTGCTTTAATCCTTCATGGCATAGATTAAACAAGGCACTGGAAATACTCCTCAGAGATTTTGGTCTGTAATGACATGATAGCATCACGCAGTTGCTGCAAGTTTGTCGACTGCACATCCATGATGCGAAACTCCCGTTCCACTATATGTAATGTGTATTTATTTAGGGCATTTATTGTGCATGACCATACACCCAAAGCGCTTCACAATCATTAGGGGAGGGGGTTTCTCCACTCTACCATCGTGCAGCATCCACTCAATGCGACAGCAGCCACAGGACAATGGTGCCAGTGAGAACACCACACACCAGCTATTAGTGGAGCGGAGAGGCAATGATGGAGCCAATTTGGCGGATGGGGATGATTGGGATGTAATGATGGGTACAGGCCGATGGAGGGAATTTGGCCAGGACAACGGAGTTACACCCTACACCAGGGGTGACCAAGCCTGCTCCTGGAGATCGGCCGTCCTGCAGATTTAAGTTGCAACCCATATCAAACACACCTACCTGTAATTATCTAGTGCCGTTCAGATCTTAATTAATTGGTTCAGGTGTGTTTGATCAGGGTAGGAGCTGAACTCAACAAGAAGGTCGATCTCCAGGAGCGGGGTTGAGCACCCCTGCCCTACACCTTCAAGAAGTGCCATCGGGATTTTTAATGACCACAGAGAGTCAGGACCTCGGTTTAACGTCTGTATTGTTTTTAGTTTGAATTTGTATATTTATTGGTATGGCCTTTGACATCTGGCAAAGTGACCACCAATAAAAACTTTGGACTAATTTGTGTACATTTGGGTTTATATCCCTCTATCCCTGCTCAACCCGGCTCCTGGAGATCGACCTTTCTGTTGAGTTCAGCTCCTACCCTGATCAAACACACCTGAACCAATTAATTAGGACCTGAACAGCACTAGATAGTTACAGGCAGGTGTGTTTGTTTTGCAACTGAAATTTGCAGGACGGTGGATCTCCAGGAGCAGGGTTGGTCACCCCTGCTCTAACTAGTCAGTGTATTATCTGCGTTGTGGAACTGCGACACCTCCAGGCACTTTGCTGTACGGGTCTCTTGTCTGAGTTCTCCTGGCTCCACCACGCGAGACGGTGGGCTGAGATAAACCCTCCAGAAGACAGCTGTCCCTCTCTAACCTCTCCCTACGCTGTGCGCTCTCGCACATCACGCTGGCTGTGAAGTCTCGCTCATTTAGGAAGGCGACGGTTTCGTCTCGTTTCCGACTGACGTAGCCCTTCAGCACAGCATTGTATGGGTTATCCTGGCTGTTTGGATCCTCCGACTGGTGTTTAAACTCCATTCGGGTGATGACCGGAAGGAGGAAGCCGTTTTTCTCATGCTTCACAACATCCTCCATACTGCCTAAAGCGTCCTGCACCAGTCTGGCAGGAATAGGTACCAGATCACAGCCCGATCGCTGGTCGACAAACTGCCTGAAACGCCTCCGCACCGATGCAACATCCTGCAGAGACTGTGCACGTCGCTCCTCAAGGTCAATAACAATACGTTCGGGGTAGCTGCCACCTAAAACTACACCTGTGAACAGAAAGGGAGGACAAACATAATGATTTATATAGTGGAAGTCATTGCAATAAAAAAAATATTTTTGAATTTTTTTCAGCTGGAAATAATGCTGTTATGGTGCCCCCTTTTTAGACATTATTCGCAATTACTTGATTTGCTCCCACTTAATTTTATACAATACAAATGAAATGTAAATATGCACTAAGACAGGTATTTTGACTTGGCCCAATCCCAATTCTATTTTTATACCCCTTCCCCTTCGCCCTTACAACCGAGGGTTAAGGGGAAGGGCTTCAAAACTTACCCCTAAGAATTGGGACAGCATTTCAACACCTGCACACGTCATCGCGATCTCTGGCTTCATATGAGATCAGACGATCACGACTGCTGTAGTTATTCCAGTTGTGTTATATTTTGGTGTTTATCTTCAGGAAATCACTGAAGGCATATATTATGTTGTCATAACGATCTGATGTGAAACAACATTAACATTACAGCAGACACTGTAAAAAGCTCATTCCCATAAACTAGACATTACTGACAGGGTATTAGAGTGTCATCGTGTGTCAGAATGTTGTGGAAGTGCTGTACATGAGTTATGATTATGGATTATAAAGCGCGAGATTTAGCGTTTTATTTTTATTTTTTGCAGTTTTTTAAAAAAAGAATGATGGTAAAACGCGAACGCGGTTATGAATATATTAAAACGTGTTTGTCGTAAAAATTCGTAATAATGACAAAAAACACTAATTTGTGGATCTCCTTACTTCCGGGTTCAGTTGTGGCAGGTGTATTCTAGGAAATTTTCTTACCCCTCCGTTTTAAGTGTGGTCCTGAAAAATCTTCATTCGAAGGGGTGTATACCACTTGCCCTTAGCCCTACGCCTTCAAGCTAAAGATAATTGGGACACCACTACCCCTTGACGTGAACGCGCAAAACGAGGGGTAGGGGTAAGGGGAAGGGCTAAGGGGTAGAATTGGAATTGGGCCTTTATGTACACTACCTGACAAAAGTCTTGTCGCATATCCAAGTTTTAGAAACAACAAATAATAACTTGACTTCTAGTTGATCATTTGGTATCAGAAGTGGCTTATATGAAAGGCAAATTCCTCTAGATTATTCTTATTTTACCAAAATAAAATATGATCATGGCTTGATTTTGAATTATTTCATTAGGACAGTAAGGTCTTACTTTGCTTAGACAAAAGTCTTGTCACTTAACAGAAATAATGTCCAGTATAGAATATAAAGTCATGCTGCAGTGGAAAAAGTCATGAATATAGTGTATGACTCCCATGAGCTTGGAGGACTGCATCCATACATCTATGCAATGACTCAAATAACGTATTAATAAAGTAATCTGGAATGGCGAAGAAAGCGTTCCTGCAGGACTCCCAGAGTTCATAAAGATTCTTTGCATTCATCTTCAATGCTCCTCCATCTTACCCCTGACATGCTCAATAATGTTCATGTCTGGTGACTGGGCTGGCCAATCCTGGAGCACATTGACCTTCTTTGCTTTCAGGAACTTTGATGTGGAGGCTGAAGTATGAGAAGGAGCGCTATCCTGCTGAAGGATTTGCTCTCTCCTGTGGTTTGTTATGTAATGGGCAGCACAAATGTCTTGATACCTCAGGCTGTTGATGTTGCCATCCACTCGGCCGATATTTCGTACACCCCCATAATGAATGTAATCCCAAACCATGATTTTTCCTTCACCAAACTTGACTGATTTTTGTGAGAATCTTGGGTGCATGCAGGTTCCAGTAGGTCTTCTGCAGTATTTGTGATGATTGGGATGTAGTTCAACAGATGATTTATCAAAAAATCTACCTTCATTTAGAAGGTAGATTCTACTACCTTCTAAAAGAAGGTAGTAGAATCACTTTTCCAAATGATCAACTAGAAGTCAAGTTATTTATTGCTCTTACAACTGGGATCGACGACAAGACTTTTGTCAGGTAGTGTATGCATTTGACTATTTAAATGCAAAAAAAAAACAAAAAACAACTTAGCACTCGCTGTTATGTTTAGCACTTTAGTGTCGTGTCATATTGTGATTTATGTTTTAACATCTGTCCAAATATTTCAATTACAAGGCTTAACAATAATATATTCAGCAAGAGTGATGGAAGATGGGAGGAAATCAGGTTTATGAACGTAAACATTGCATATTTATATTAGTATAACAGACCTGCTCTACGCAGAATTGACGCTGGGCAATTCCAGGGCTTATGGATGAAGTCATCAGGAAGAGCCTTCAGTTCAGGGCACCACTGACGCACAAAGGTGCCACAGGGGTCACAGGTGAGCGATGCGTCAACCGGGTGCATGACAAAGTTCCAGTGATCCAGACCGCACATTCCTCCATTCTGCCACATCATGGCATCTATGGCAACATCAGCATCGACCAGCGTGTCCTATGCAATGGAGAAATAGTGTTATGATGCTGTGTTGAATACTCCCTTACAGGTCATGTCTAGATATACGGTTAAAGTCAGAATTATTTGCCTCCCTGGATATTTTCTCCCCAATTCTAATATCTAATTTCTAATAACTGATTTATCTTTGCCATGATGACGGTACATGATTTTTTACTAGATATTTTTCAAGCTTAAAGTGACATTTAAAGGCTAAACTAGGTTAATTGGGCAAGTTTGGGTAATTAGGCAAATCATTGTATAACAATGGTTTGTTCTGTCGACTATTGAAACAATATATTTCTTAAAGGGACCAATAATATTTACCTTAAAATGTTTTTTTTAAAAAAATTAAACTGCTTTGATTCTAGCTGAAATAAAACAAATAAGACTTTTTCCCAGAGAAAAAATATTACAGGAAATACTGTGAAAAATTTCTTGCTCTGTTAAATATAATTTGGGAAATATTTAAAAAAGAAACAAAAATTCACAATAATTTTGACTTCAACTGTATAATGATAATAAATATTCATGACATTGTGGGCACTTCAAAAATGTTATGAATAATTATTATTTTAACTTTTACAGTGCCTTACAAGAATATTCAGATTACTGTACTCAAAACAGCCCCAAGTTTATTATAGTTTATTAATAAGATTTTACATTTGCTGGACATTTCAGTCGAGTTTAAGTTGGTTTTAGTTTAGTTTGGTTTAGTTTTTACTTTGTGAACACATTTCTATTTAGTTTTTCTATATTTAGTTTCATAAATGACATGGTGGCTTAATAGTTAGCACTGTCGCCTCACAGCAAGAAGGTTGCTGGTTCAAGTCCCAGCTAGACCAGTTGCCGTTTCTTTGTGGAGTTTGCATGTTCTCCCCGTGTTGGTGTGGGTTTCCTCCAGGTGCACAGTCCAAAGACATGTGGTATTGGTGAATTGAATAAACTAAATATGCCGTAATGTATGAGTGTGAATGAGTGTGTATGGGTGTTTCCCAGTGTTGGGTTGCAGCTAGAAGGGCATCCGCTATGTAAAACATATGCTGATAAGTTGGAAGTTCATTCCGCTGTGGTGACCCCTGAGTAATAAAGGGGCTAAGATGAAAAGAAAATGAATGAATGAATTTATATACAATAAAGCACTAAACAAAAAGTTATTTTTGTATTCATGCATGTAAAAGTGACTCTTTTTTGCTTCTTATGTCAATATTGTAATTGTCCCATATATTGTGTTAAACAGAAATTCACCAATAATCCAAAAAACTTGCCAGGGTGTTGCTTATTAAAACAGTCAATTTCCATGTCCCTATATATTACAGGTTTATGTGAATAAAATGTTGACAAAGTATACAAGGTAGGTGAAACGTATCTATGCATTAAAAATTGGTGATAAAACCAATTCATAGCTGATGCTAAGAAATATGCAGTGGTGTAAAGTAACTAATTACAAATACTCAAACTACTGTGACTAGTTTTTCTCAGGAACTGTACGTTGCATTTTGTTTGGAAATGAAAATCAGGTTGACGCCAGATTGCAACGTCAGGCCAAAGTCAATGTCCAACGTCCAACCTTAAACCAACCAAATATCAACGTCTGATTATGTTACAGCTTGACGTCTATCAGATGTTGGATTTTGGTTGCCATAACTGACGAATAAATGTCAGTATTTAATGTCAACATGACGTTGGTTTAAGATGTTGGCCCAACTATGGATTTTGGTCACTTTCCAACACAACCTATATTCGACCAAATATCAACGTCATTTGACACCATTATTGGACATCAAAATAACGTTGTCCTTAGACGCTGGCTAGACATTAAATTTTGGTCACCTGACATCACAACCTAAATCTAACCTAATATTAATGTCTTATGATGTTGTTTGCCTGCTGTGCAATAACTAGGTGCACTACAGAATGTTACATTTACACACATCCACAAATTACATATAAATGCAGCAGCTTTTCACAGAGTAATACTCACTACTTATGACTACTTTTAAAAGGTCTACTTTTTACTCATACTTTGAGTAATATTTAAAACAGATACTTTTACTCTACTTGCACTACATTTTTAGGCAGGTAATCGTGCTTTTACTTGAGTATGATTCTTTAGCACTCTTTCCACCACTAGAAATATGAAATGCTATTTACTACTGTGTATTCAGAGACTGCTTTCGTCATGACTGCAAGCTTTATAGCTATTAAAAAAACTGCCTAGTTCATTTTCACCCGCCTTGTAATCAGCACTAAATCATAGGCATCATCCCAGTTTGAAAACTTTTTGTGTACTGTATGTGTCACCTGAAACCAGCGGTATCCTTCCTGCCAGGGAAAATGCAGATAAGCAATGAGGAAAGAGGCCACGACGTGCCTCATGTAGTTGTTCATCCATCCAGTCTGCCACAGCTGTCTCATTGCTGCATCTACCAGCGGATAACCTGTGCGTCCACGCTGCCATGCCTTCAGATGGGCATGGTCTGAGCTCCAGCGCAGAGCCTGCATATGGGTAGACTTTTGAGTATACCAATATGACTCGTTTACAATTCACTTATGAAAGGGTTAGTTCACCCAAAACATTACTCACTCTGAACTGGTTGCAAACCTTTATGAGTTTCTTTCTCCTGCTGAACACAAAAATAATTGTTCTAGAGTAGCCATTGACTTCCAGTGTATTTGCTTTTCCTACTATAGATGTCTACAGGCTACAGGTTGTTGTTTTTTTAGCTTTCTTCAAAATATCTTATTTTATGTTCAACAGAGGGCGACACAGTGGCGCAGTAGGTAGTGCTGTCGCCTCACAGCAAGAAGGTCGCTGGTTCGAGACTCAGCTGGGTCAGTTGGCATTTCTGTGTGGAGTTTGCATGTTCTCCGTGTTCGCGTGGGTTGCTCCGGTTTCCCCCACAGTCCAAAGATATGCGGTACAGGTGAATTGGGTAAGCTAAATTGTCCGTAGTGTATGAGTGTGGATGAGAATGCATGGATGTTTCCCAGAGATGGGTTGCAGCTGGAAGGGAATCCGCTGCATAAAACAAATGCTGGATAAGTTGGCGGTTCATTCCGCTGTGGCGACCCCAGATTAATAAAAGGACTAAGCCGAAAAGAAAATGAATGAATGAATGTTCAACAGAAGTAAGAAACTCATACAAGTTTTACAAACTACTTTCAGTTTTGTAGAGTTCCAGTCAGGAGGAGCATTTTGTCTGGTTCAATTTAGACAAAGTACAGTACAAAAAGTGTAGAAAGAGTTTTAAATAAACAAGATGATTTCACATTTAAAAAGTGATTTCACATTTTTAAAAAAAGCATAGGTTGAACACAAATTCAGTATGAGCACTTACGTTCAGCTGAAGTCAGATTTATTCACCCTCCCGTCAATTTATTTATTTTAATATTTCCCAAATAATGTTTAACAGAGCAAGGAATTTTGCACAGTATTTGCTATTTTTTTATCTCCTGGAGAAAGTCTTATTTTATTTCGGCTAGAATAAAAGCAGTTTTTACTTTTTTAAATCCATTTTAAGGTCAATATTTTAGCCCTCTTAAAGTGGTGGTCCACATTGTATTTTTAAGGCTTGGTTGTGTTTATAAGATGCAAAGCAATGTGTGCTCATGCTTCACTTGTAGAAAATCACATTATTTTTTCATGTATATATTACATTGACTGTATACAGCTACTTAGCTAACATGAAAACGACTGTCGTATTTCCTAACCCCAATCAGACAGAAAATGAAGAGCACACAGCTGAACCTCACGCCTGCATTCTAGAATAACATCTGACAAGTGTCTTTCACATATATTCGGAATACGCATGTGTAAGTAATATAAAACATATTCTCAAATCTTTTGCGAGTTCATTATTTGAGATATATAATGCAGGGAAATCGGCCGTATAGAAAGAAACTGCAGCGCTGCTGAAGATTCTGGATGTTTACAGCAGTTTGCCTGATAAATATGAATTAGTAGCTAAATTGTTAGCAGTGCCAAATAGCATTTCCATTGTTTACATCCTTGTTTACATCCTCGCCACAACATACTGTTAACACTGGAAACTGTGCATGTATTTGATCGATTTTAACAAATAAAAACACTTACAGGTTGTGGCTCACAATCCACAGCTTCATCGGTTGGAGGAGTTTAACAGAATCCAGCACCGAACTGAGAGAGTCAGAAATAGCAGCGTTTGGGCGGCATTTTAGCTTTCTCTGCTATAACATAACAGCGCCTCTGGCCACTTCGCTGCACGGGATGTGTGCGTGTGGTAAATGCGTATTTGCGTAAATGTGTATTTATTTGGAGTCCCCAAATTCGTTCACTGTAGGCTTTGCTAAGCTAACTCTGTAAAAGCCAATGGCTGCGTCCGAAACCGCCTACTACTCAGTAGGTACTGCATTTGAATTTAAACGTACTGCTCGGCCGTTAAAAAAGTACGTTCTATACAGTATGAATGTGAGTAGTATGAATGGAATTCGGACGTACTACATCCGCCATTTTGTCAGGGTCACGTGACCTACCCGCGTCAGTTGCGTCGCTTCACTCCCATTCATGGATTCTCTCTCGGGGTATTATGGGATAGGGCAGCGTGCATGGGATGCGCACTTCAGAATCTCGCCGGAAGTAGTAAGTCATCTGGGTACTTCTCGCATACTGATTTTCGAATTCTATGAATTCGGACATACTACTCGGCTCGCATACTGTTTTTAGCGTACTGTATAATATGGAAGTATGCGGTTTCGGACGCAGCCAATGTCTCCCTTGCACTGAACTTTGAGCGTCTTGCATTCAGAGATGTTCTTTAAGTTCACTCAGCTACATTACACATCAACTAAAGTTTAAAATATGATATCGTTGTGGACCACCCCTTTAAGCAATATATTTATTTCGATTTTCTACAGAACAAGCCATCGTTATACAATGAATCGCCTAATTACCCCATCTCTCTTAGTTAACCTAATTAAGCCTTTAAATTGCACAAAGCTGAATACTAGTATCTTGAAAAAATATCTGGTATAATATTATGTACTGTCATCATGGCAAAGATAAAAGCAAACAGTGATTAGAAATGAGTTATTAAAGCTATTGTGTTTATAAATGTGTTGTAAATATGTTCTTTCCGTTAAAAAGAAACTGGGGGAAAATATACAAGGGGGCTAATAATTCAGGAGGGCTAATAATTCTGACCTCAACTGTATATTACATGGGAATAATAAATGTGAATCTTGCCTTGTATGGTGGCCTGAGGGATTCCCAGGGCAGCGCTGGGAAAAGGCTGATCTGCCAGTATGCCAGATCTCTCCAGGCCAGTTTGCGCTGGAATTTGGAAGATTTGCAGCGAGCTCCACGAGCGGCCCATAAGAGCTGGCGTGCACTCAGCTGACCGAAGTGCAGGTACGGAGATACGGAGCTTGTGTTGGGGGCATCCGCACGACACGACTCCTTTTCATAACGGTACACGCCTACAGTGAAGTAAATAATGAGTGCGGAATGATGGATGAGCTAATAATGCTACATAAAATTCACCATCAATTACCATCTCGTAGGAAGGCTTTAAGATGTGTGTGAGCTCCATCCTCACTGAAGTCCCACGATTTTCGAATGTTCACAGCCCAGTCAATCTGTAAGCCCCACATGCAAACAGTTATTACTGTACATCATGTAAAATACAAACACAGAGCTTATGCATTGTGCTGTGCAACACTTCCAATGTTTTTCTATGCAAACTAGAGCTCAAACGTGGTGTGAACACATGAACTGAGCAGGGGCTGCATAGTAACTCAGTGGTTAGCACTGCCACCTCACAGCAAGAAGGTCGCTGGTTCAAGTCCTGGCTGGGACAGTTGGCGTCCAGACATGCGGTATAAGTGAATTGAATGAACTAAACTGGCCATAGTGTGTGTGTGTGTGTGTGTGTGTGTGTGTGTGTGTGTGTGTGTGTGAATGTGAGAGGTTATGGATGTTTTACAGTACTGGGTTGCAGCTGGAAGGGCATCCGTTGTGTAAAACATATGTCAGAATAGTTGCAGGTTCATGCCGCTGTGTTGACCCTTTGATAAATAAGGGACTAAGCTAAAGGAAAATGAATGAATGAACTGGGCAAAAGTTTTTAAAAAATAACAGTGTGCATGCATAATAATTTACAACAAATACTAGGGATGCTCTGATCAGGAATTTCACTGATACCGAGTACCGATTCTTTGTCATGGTGATTGGCCGATACAGAGTAGGGATTCCAATGCTTAAAGCTTTATAATGCATTAAGCACATTTTACCTCTAAGTATGATATTTGAGTGGAAATCTCGCCATACCTAAGGGATCAAATGAAGGATGCTGCATATTATCCCTCAAACACGTCTCTTATAACCATTTAGTCTGGACATGTCATGGCCAGAAGCAGCTTTACAGAAAATAATATAATACAGGTATTAATATTGATAAGAAAAAATACAAACAATGCAATTAGGAAGCATTGCAAATGATGAAAGAAGAATTCAGCATGTCTCAATCAAGAAAAAGTTTGGAGCACATATTTGATCAATAAGAAATTAAAATGCGGTGTGCATTTTAACTTCTTAAGGATCAAATATGTGCTCCATATATATATATTTTTTTTTTTACTTAAAGGAAATAGACCTGTAAACTACTGTTTATTGCAATAAGTATACTACAAGTAGTTATATTATCAACTATTAATAAGAAAAATATATATTTTAAGTTTTATTTATCTAATAATTCCATTTGCATATATTTTAGCTGTTGTGACGCAAGCACATTGATCGCTCACACATCATTTACCTTATCACATGTTGCGGCTGGCTATGTATAATATACGGGAGCACACTTGTGTCTTCCTCTGCTTGTAAACTCATAAACAAACCCCTGCGATTGGTTCATGAGATCGGCCAGATTGGTGAGTACCGATCGAGCCATTAAATGTGATTATCGACCAATACCAATCTTCAGCCGATCAATTGGAGGATCCCTAACAAATACTGCAATTTTAAATAATAATTGTCAGGTTTTTATTTTATTTATTTTTATTTTTTACCTTTATCAGATAGGACAGTAGAGAGAATTGACCGGAAAGCATGGGAAGCAGAGAGAAGGGTAGGATCGGCATAGGACCGTGAGGTCGTGAGCACCAGAGTGCATGTGTCGACGCACTAACCACTACACCACTGGCGCCGACATCAATTGTCCGTTTTGATTTCATAGTGACTTTAACGGTCTCACTCACTCACTATAGAATACACAAGACATGTCACTCGTATGGTTTTTAATGGGGAAAAGTGTAACAGTCATTGCGGTGAATGAAGCCCTGTCTTCTAGCACAGGAGCCAATCATAGATCGATATAGACTGAGGATTCTACGAGGGAGTGGCTCAGACCAGACTTAAGTTTCTGCAGATTTTGTTTAGAAATGAAACTAGAGACAGTTTTTTTTTAGTTTTATTGGAGATTCCTAATACGACATTTAATTGTACGTTTTGGCAAGCAATTTTGGAGAATTTTATGTTTCTCCATTGAAACAGAAAGCCCGAGAGGCATTTTTAAAAACAGCCACAGAGTGAAATGACTTGCCTTAAAGGGACTTTGCTCTAGAAGAAATAATGTGCTATGAGGAAATGATGCTTTTATAAATTGTTTCATAAATTTCAACCTTTAGCTTATCGAAGTTAATATAGTTTGTATTCGTGAGATGTATGACTGAATAAGTGGTTTTACCTCTGTGCCATCTTTCCTGCGAGGCATGCGTGCCAGTCCCAGATCAGCAAGCGGGCATCCCTGTGGCCATGCTGAGGGAGAGGGCAGGGCAGTGGGTGCATCCAGTGGAGACCCCAGTCCACCGGCAGGGTTCTGCTGACAGCAGCTCATGAAGTGAGACACGGAGCCGATACCTAAACATAGAAACATTCAAAATATATTGCTATATAACTGTTAAAGTTATTCTGAGTGGTTTTTCGTGTGCTTTAGTGGATGTTTAATTGAAACCAATTGTTTAATGCACCAAATGGGTCTATACCAGGGGTGGGCAAACTCGATCCTGGAGGGCCGGTGTCCTGCACAGTTTAGCTCCAACTCTAATCAAACACACCTGAACATGCAAATCAGTGTCTTCAAGATCACTAGAAATCTATAAACAGGAGTGTTTGATTAGTGTTGGAGCTAAACTGTGCAGGACACCGGCCCTCCAGGACCGAGTTTGCCCACCCCTGGTCTATACGGTTATTTTACCACTTTTATCTGGTCAAGCAAAAATCTTGGTCAAATGTCTTAAAGAGCCTCTATTACGGGTTTTTAAAGATGATCTTCCATGCAGTGTGTAACACAGCTCTAAGTGAGGTGAAATATCCAGCAAAGGCTTAAATCTGAATGTGTTCAAAAACTATTGATTCATCTTTAAAAGAGTCAACTCATAGTGGTTCGAATGAATCGCCGCGGTAACAGATCTTTAGCCATGCCGGCGTGACGTCAATATGGAACTCAAGTCATTTGTTGCACGCTCAGACTCAGGAAAATTGAAACCCCCGCCCCCAAACACTATAGAGACAAGACAAACACTGTAGCAGATCCCGACTGAATCATGTCTCGAAGACGCTGTGCTCTTCAAAAGTTAGTGTTACTTTCCCAACCCAAAGCAAAAACATTTTGCAAAAATAGCTCAGCATTATAGCCCCAGCCTTGTGCTGTGTTGCTGTCATTTTTCTGACCAGTGCTTCAGCAATCTACACGCTTACAATGGTAGATTTATCAGCCGTTCTTTAAAGAAAAAGGATCAGAAAACACTATTGCTGTATGGGATGTATTTACAGTAATCAGTTTATGTACCAGTTTCCTCCTCCATTTCACAAGTGTAAGTAACAAAGTGCGATTAAAATGGTTGCCTCCCTGTTTTCTCTAGCTTGCAAATGATATATTTAATTGTGTTTTGTTACTTGTAACTGCTCCACGCGGCTAGTACTCCATCTGGTTAACTCTTTATATTCTCATATCGCATCTAAAACCATGTTGAAAAGTGACGCGTGCCACATTGTTTACCGATTTTAAACACATTTGTGAGCTCATGATCCACTGCCGTTTGTCGTTACTTTGGCCACCGTCAGCTGTTCCTACACACGTGTGGCAGTAAAGTTTCAAAATAATTCAGCTTTTGCCACTGTGCAGATTAATACTGAATGTGTGTTTTGGTTAAAAATAGAGCCAAATGCTGGTGTTAATGCAGTGCACTCCTGCATTGGGCTCACACATACACTCTGCACTCTGACTACTTCAAAATTGTTGATAAGCCGTGGTGGGCATTTCTCTCTGTCTCACGCTGAACGCAGTCGACCAATCACAACAGACTGGGTCATCGGACAAATCCGTGCAGGTTAGCATCGCGCTAAGGAGGGGTTTGGGAACAAATAAATCACTGAATGTAACGTAATGTGTATTTAATCCATTTATTCTCAAAATAAAACATATTGTGTTCAAAGGAGATTTTAGAGCAGTAATCACAATATCATCAAACAGTGATGAAGCTAATTCGGTTGATGGGAACGATTCTGAGGTTAGGATGGTTATGGTAGGGATGGTAGGGAAAAATATGCAAATCTGTGCATATTTAATGAAAACAAATCGTATTCGAATATTTAAACACAACATTTATGAAACTCTGTGATACAAAGAACTAGTTTTTCCTCCTTGTGGTTAATCAGCTGTAAAATGTTTGGTGGTTGCATTTATAATACATCTAAAAAAAACAAAAGAGGAACAAACAATTTCAACAAAAATGAAAAAAAAAAAATTCAAAAAATCTACTAGATCACCCCTTACTCACCTCTTAGTCCAACGCCTCGTGTGCTGACAGTGTAGGGATCTCTAAGGCAATACGAGTGGTATATATGGCACGTAACACCTCGTTTCTCCAATGTTTCCCACAATGCATCATCTCTATCCTTCAGCCAGGGCTCATACAGTGCCGTTGCTACAACTGAAGCTGCTCCAGTTTCATGAATTAACCCTTGCAGCACAGTCAAAGATGAGGGCTCTGCCTTAAGGGTCACCAAATGACTTCCACGCTCCTCCAGAGAGCGCTTCAAACTCACTAGTGCCTGATGCAGCCAGTATTTAGACGCCCCACCGGTTGCAGCAGTAACCCCGGGACCCTCCTCCTCCATTGCATTCCACAGAAAGACAGGTACGACAGGTGCACCGAGCTCCAGGCAGCCAATCAAAGCAGGGTTATCCCACATGCGAAGGTCCCTTCTGAACCACAGCAGAACCGGTCGTGGTCCTGACGGGTTCTTCAACAAATGCTGCTTCTTACGCATGCGACGCCTTTGCGACTTTGTGACCTTGTCTTCATTTATGTGTTTTATTGCATTCCTGTTTTCATGTACTTCAGTATCTGGTTTACATTTTGCAATAGGCTGGTTCTCTGGTACCACAGATTCATCAGCATCTGAGCTTTTTGTACATACGTCAGTGTAGGTTTTGTAACGCAGAGGCTGATGATCGGAATTGTGCTGTTTGTCTTCTGGGTCAGTTTGTTTGGTTTCATATAGAGAGAGCGTTAAAGCCAGCTCTAATTCCTCTGATTCATCCTGGAAAAACAACAAACAGCATTAGATAATACAGACATGCAGTTGAAGTCAGAATTATTTGCCCTCCTGAATAATTTTTTCTCCAATTTGTGCTTAAAGAAGACTTTTTCCAACACATTTCTTCACATAATAGTTTTAATAACTCATTTCTAATAACTGATTTCTTTTATCTTTGCCATCCATGATGACAGCACAATACTTCACTAGATATTTTTCAAGATATTAGTAATCCAATTAATGTGACATTTAAATGCTTAATTAGGTTAATTAGGCAAGTTACGTTAATTAGGCAAGTCACTGTAAAAACACTGTACACTGTAAAAAAAATCTGTAATTTTACGGTTTATTTCTGGCAGCTGGGGTACCGGAAAAAAAGTTAAATAACGTCCGTTAAATTACAGAAATATACCGTAAAATAAGGGATATTAAATTACAGAAATTTCCTTAAATTTTAATTTTTCTGGTAAATTTCTGTAATTTAATATCCGTTATTTTACGGTATATACCCCAGCTGCCAGAAATAAACCGTAAAATTATAGAATTTTTTTTACAGTGTAGATAATTGAAAGAAAATATTGCTTTAGGGGGGCTAATAATATTGACCTTAAAATGTTTTTTTATAAAATGAGAAACTGCTTTTATTCTAGCCAAAATAAAACAAATAAGACTTTCTCCAGAAGAAAAATATTATCGGAAATACTTCTTAAAATTCCTTGCTCTGTTAAACATCTTTTGGGAAATGCTTGAAAAAGAAATTCACAGGAGGGCCAATGATTTTAACTTTAACTGTATATCAAACTAACATTTTTATCTTACTGATCTTACCTCTGATAAAATTGTATTTATACACTCTTGTCCAAGTTTTTAATTATGTTTAATCATTTTAAAAAATTGTTATTTAAAAGTGTAAAAACATTTTTTGTTTATCGGGTGAAGAACCATATACGGTAACTTCCCTGACATTAATTAAGAAACCATTTTTTCTTAAGATATAAAAAGTCTTGTAATAACCCACAGTGACATTCTAGGCTTTTTCTGATGAGTATCCTTTAAAGGGTTAAAGTATTTTCTTCTCACAAAGACAACAACTATATAATAACCAAATATTGCTATTTTGAGTATAATTTTAAAATTTATTTTATTCCTAAAATGCGAATCTTAATGTTCAGCATCATTATTGTAGTCTTTAGTGTCCCATGACGCGTCTAAAACCATTTTAATATAATGATTTGATGCTCACAAATATTAACCAATCAAGAAATAGACAGAAAACCTGACAACAGACAGACAGACAGACAGACAGACAGACGGACGGACGGATGGACGAAAAGAGACTGAAAGTGATGATACAGAACATTTTGAATCGGTGAAACATGGCATTGATTTTACAGCAATTTTAGATTCTAGAATATATAAATATAACTTGTTGAAATTTATGAAAGTATTTTTTAATGTTTATAAATGTATATTTTTTGTGTAAAATATTAATATTTGTACAGTGCAATTTATTTACAGTAAACAAACTTAAATTTCAGAATAAAAAGTATATATTTTTATTATTTCTAATTATGAATGTAGTACAGACAGGCAGACAGACAGACAGACAGATAGACAGATAGATAGATAGATCATCTGTTTACTATCCTCTTCTATTCATATTTGGCATTATTGTTGCTTTATTTCTATCAAATATTAACCCCTCTCAAAATTATAGATAGACAGACAGACAGACCGATACCTTAGAGAAGTACTCTAGAAAGATTGCAGTCAGTTGACTGTGTAGATGTTCATACTCTGATGAAAGGGGATTAATCAGGTCCAGAAAGAGTTTTCGGGTGTCTGCATCTCCTAGCAGAGACAAACACATACAGAAAAAACCCTCCGGATCCTCGCGCCCCAGCAACAACTCTCTCAGCCGTTCTCGCAACTCAGACAGGGGCTTCATTTCTTCACCTGCCGACATTCTCTTTCACCAACTCCGTCACGACGTAGGCTAAAAGGCAAACTATACAAAACATCCACATACACCAAATTAAAATCACTTGTAAGATTTTGCTTAATAAACAAAAAGTTACAAATCCAGTATACACACACGAGCTTGCTTACAAAATGAATGCATTATTGTGAAGTGTTACACTGAAAAAAAATTATTAGTTGCATTTATTTTTAATTATTTTTACGGTAACTGGTTGCAAACTATTTATAAGTGCTAAATTTAAACAAGCAAATTAAATTGAACATTATGGAATTTGCTTGTTTAAATTCAGCACATATTAATTGTTTGCAACCAGTTAAATCTAAAAAATAGTAAACCTAATGAATTATTTCTTTCAGTGTGCCACATTTATGGGCCATTTTTTTTTAATGAATATTTTTTAGGCATAAATCTCCACTAACATTTACTGAACATACAGGAAAATATATACTCTGAAGTTTTTTCAAACAAATTTGTTCATATATCATCCTTCAAACATGCATACATACATACATAATTAAACAAATAAAACAAACATGCATTCACACATATAAATACACACACACACATAAAACAAACCAGCATACATACATATATAAATATATACATACATTTAAACACACACACACACACACACACACACACACACACACACACACACACAAATTCATACATACATACATACATACTTAAACAAACAAATAAAACAAACATGCATTCACACATATAAATACACACACACATAAAACAAACAAGCATACATACATAAAATAAACAAACATACATACATATATAAATATATACATACATTCAAACACACACACATTCATACATACATACTTAAACAAACAAATAAAACAAACATGCATTCACACATATAAATACAAACAAACACACACACACACACACACACACACACACACACACACACACACACACA